>CATIWK010723882.1:0-15110 GCA_949634005.1 Mallotus japonicus
GTCGTATCCATGTTTTGTTGAAGCTTGTTGTTGGATGATTTGTTGGGTGTTTTTTTTAGGGACAATTCTACTCAGCCACAAGGGATTCTATTCCCTTTTCTCCCATATCATCCATCTCAAAATGGGGTTTTGAGGGAAAGATAAAAACAGTAGCTGCAGCAATGGCTGGTTGAAACGCAGCTGAGAATCTCACAGATGTCACAGTAACTCGGGACAACTATTGTAAACTTGAAGCAAGTGGCCCAAACTTGTAGCCAAGGACATGCTTTAATTTCAGAAGAACATAAATTGTGTCACTATGGGATCCAGATGAAACAAAACTTTGTGCATCCGCCAAGGAGAACTTCAGCTCTTGAAGCAAAGGTGTTTGGTTTCAAATTTTAACAGAGTATGCATGGAGATGAGGAAGTGGTAGTGATGGATTATTTATGCAGTTGGGCTTGATAAATTTAATTTTTTTTTTCATTTGATTTCAATCTTTGTTGCAAAGTTTGATTTGTACATATTTCTTATTGCGATCGTTGCTTTCAGAATATGATGTATCACTTATCTCGTCCATTCCTCTTCCTTTGTTCCCAAAATCTTATCAATTAATCTGGAACTTTTTGAAGTCAGGGATTTACATGGTTAAATCTGAATATAGAGCTCTTATGGAATAGCGATCTCACTCTCAAGTGCCAGCTAGATTATTTAAATGGAAGAAGCTTTGGAATCTTGATATTCCACAGAAGGTAAAGATTTTTATGTGGAGGCTTTGTGATGGTTGTTTACCTTTAAGGTCTAAACTCATTCATAGAGGTGTTCAGACCTCAATTTCTTGCCTTTTTCGTGCTGATGTTGAACACTTTTGGCACTTATTTATGGACTGTGCCTTTACTAAAGAGTGTTGGAGAGTGGTAGGTTTTGATGGATTTCAATTTACCTCCATCTCTAGCAATTCTGTGGGCTTTGGATTTTCAGGATCGATGGTATCAAGCTTCTCATGCTCTAGCTTCTTCTGTTCATAACATAATTCATGCGTCTTCAATTCATAAATAGACCAAACCTATGGTGGGTTAGTTTAAACGCAACACAGATGCTGCGTTTGCTAAAGATGGCTCTGTTGTTGGGATTGACTTGTTAATAAGGGATGATCGTGGCTATGTTGTTAGAGGAAAATGGTTTTATTTTCTAATGACAAATCAGTTAAAGAGGCTGAGTGTGCAGGTTTAAGGGAGGCGTTGTGTTGGTGCACTCAACTTCAGCTATCTCGGGTCTAATTTGAGACAAATGCCTTCCAAGTTGTTCAAGCTTTTCAGTCAGTAAAATCTGATGTCTCTGAGTTTGACATGTTATTAGCTGACTGTAAGGAGTTTTTTAAAATGAATTTAGATTTTTATATTTATCATGTAAGGAGACAAGCTAATGGTTATGCCCATGCTCTTGCTAAGGCAGCCATATTTTATGCTTGCTCTACAAAATTTTCTTTCCCTCCTCTTCTTCTTGAGGAGTGTTTATTTGTTGATCAATAAAGCTGCTATTTTGCTTCAAAAAAATTGTTGTTTAAGTTATAATCATAGATATTATTACATAGATATAATCATAGAATTTTCATTTTTTTAATGTGGTAACAACAATTTTAGTTTCTATTTCTTTTTAAAAGTGAATTGTTTTATTTTTAAAAGTAACAAAAACTGATGTTTGAAGTTTTATAAATAAAATATTCAATTCACTCTCTTTTTGAAGGAGGTGTATTGTACACGTTAGCTTAAATAAAATTTTGGATTTATGTGGCCTTAAAATAGAAATATTGGACTTATTTGTTGAAAAAAAGTTAAAATAGGCCCATTTGGTCTCAAGTCACAAGTTTAAGGGTCTATTTATGTATTAGTCCAATATTTTTCTGTCAATAAGTATCAAAGACTAACATTTGTTCCCTTCAATTGACAAAAAAAAAAAGCAGCATTTGTTCCCTTCACTATAAAACATAAACCTTGTGTGTGTGTGTGTGTATATATATATATATATATATATATATATATATATAGGAGATGAAGTGCTCTCTAGATAGAGACTCTCTCTCTAGTGGAGAAAAATAGTTTTCTTAGTGGTTTTTACTAGTGGTTTTTCTAGTTTCTTACCATTTCTTCTTCTTTTCCTCTTCATTTTTTTCCTTTCTTTCCTTTATTTTGATGTCTAGTCTACAAATAACATGGATTTGAAATTTTTTCAAATCCTTCTAGTTCTACTCTAGCAATTTTATGAATCTTGGTCTAGATCTATAAATCTAGTATTTTTTGTAGTTAAAGTGAATAGCCATTTGAAGAAGATTGTAGATCAAAAGAACAAGAGTTGAAGGTGAAGTTAAAGGAAAAGTCTTCGACGATGGATATTGAAGATGCTATTTCCAGTTCGGCGTTGCTATCTCTAATTCGGCACTGCTGTTCTAATCGGGTTCCAGTCCGATGTAGGACTCTAAAGTTGTACGGAGTTGGTTGGACAACAAAAGGGAGAGCTTGATCTATTTTGTGGCAGTATGGCTTTATTTTTGCAAACAATTTTTTGTTCACTCATATTAGCTTTAACAGTCTGCTTCTAAAATAGTCTAAAATCTAAGATTATTTAACTGCTCCAAACAATTTCTTTTATTGTTAAGCTAGGTTGTAGTTTTAGGTTATTTTATGATTTTATGAGTTTCGGCTATAGTCATCGGATGAACTCAGGCTCAATTTGAGAGTTCATTAGTAACTTATTAGTGGCTACTGATATAGCAACCCCAATGGCCATGGAAGTACTCAAGTTGTAGTTCATATCTTGTTTTGATCCTTCCCAGGATTGTTCAGTTGTATTTGCCAAGCTTCAGTACTTGGTGGCTTTGCCTATAATTTATATCATTCTCATTTTATATATATATATATATATATATATATATATATATATATATATATATATTTAGTATGGTATTTATATGGACTCTTAAAGGGTGATCCTGGGGAGTGAGGGATTGAATCTAAGGGTCTTTACACAAATGCCCTAATAACTTACTGTAATAACTAAAATACCATTTCTTTTCATTTATTACTCCCGTGCCCTAAAACACCAAAATATTTACCCGCATGTCCCCAAACTTAACGACCTACTTCCCTCAGCTCAATTCTCTCCCGCTTCGTTCAATTAAAAGTGCAGCCCTACATTTTTCAAATTAACGACCTTTTTCTTCAACATTCTTCGATCACCCAATTAAATTTCTTGACAATTTCTTCAAAAAACAACAAATCAAATAGATTTCTATGATTGGTAAAAAAAAATAGATTTCAATGAGCTAAAGAGCATACAGATCTCAAAAAGCTACAACAAATAAAGAAGAACAAGCAATCAAAGATGCAACAATCACAAATATAAAGTAATACATTCATATAGATCTATGAATTTCTTAAAAAAATTATCAAAATATATTAATGCATTCAAAACCAACTAATATTAATAATGAATTGTTTAAAAAATAACGTTTCTTCAAAAAATTAATTTGTAAATGCAAGCTATCCTTCAAAATATGCTTAATATTAAATATTTGTTGTTTGTTAATAACATATAAGCTATCAAAATTCATTATAAAACGAATAAAATATTGATATTTGTTTGTTAAAATGAACTCATTAATAAACCAAAAATTTTGTATATGATTTTTTTCTTTTTCAAATGCTTTCAGTATATTTGAAGTTTCAGATTTATTGTATACCTAATTCTCATTTTATATTACGTCCAGTATATTTTATGTTTCTTATACATTATAATAAAATATCTATAGAACTCACTGCAAACCAACATTTTTTGTATCATTTTTTTTTAATTTAGAATACTTTCAGTATCTGATATAAATTTTATATACAAGAAACTAACAATTACTTGTCTTCATACACTACAATGGAGCATGGACTGACAAATTCACTTGCAAAAACTTTCAAGTCACAGGAATACAAATTCCAAAAGCTTAAAGGTATAAAAAATTCATCAATAAAAGTTCAGATTCATTGAAAGTCCAACATGAAGAAATTGCAATGCAAATCAGTAACCAAGTCAAGGAAAGTTATCCAGCACTTGAAATTCAATATGACTTCACTCTCTTTTTCTATATACAGTTAAAAGGCACAAAATCATATCAAGCGAAATTCCCTTATGCATTAAATTCAAATAATGAGACAATTGCAACACATTCTTCAATTCGGCTCCAACAACCGCAATATCACAATCTGAGCAAAAAATCGACAAACACCAAAATCATGGAATCAGCTTCAGATATCATTGATTTTGTAAATCATATTGAAAAAGAAGACAACAACAATCAAGATGATGAAGTACAAAGTTCTCTCTCACATTCTTTAATAATAAGCAACACAAATTTCAAAGAAGTCAGAGCTTACTAAATCTACAACAACAAGCAGACACTAAGAATAGTTATGATTTTATACAATATCCAACAACTTTCAGTTCAGAGTCATCAAATCTTGTTTGAGAAAATTGTACATGAATTGCATAGATAATGACTACAGTTGGAAATTGAGAGCATCTTGATTTGGAAACACAACAATGTTTCAAATCAGAGAATTCAAAAAATGAACATAGTTACAACTTGGAAGTAAGATTGGGCAATCAACATCAGGCAATAAAAAATGTCATCGCATATTGCATAAAGTCGAAATACACATGCATAAAAATGGTGTATGCGTCTGCGGATATAATAAGAGGGGAAAAGTACAAATAAATACCCTATGGTTTGACCTATTTTCAGATAGAGGCGTCTGGTTTGTTTCCTGACAAAGACCTACCCTGTAGTAGACGTCGTTAACATATAAAGGCATTTTTCAATAACTCCGTTAGTTTTACTGACATGGCAAAGGTAAAATTAAACTTTCACTTTTAATTGCCATGTCCATTATTAAGGAGATGATGAATTCAACTCTCCCACAAAAGAGACGCCATTTCTAAAGGCACAACTGAATCGCCTAATCGTAGTTCGTCTGACCAAACACCACTCCATTCCCATACTCAAGTTAAGTCTGGCGGGTTAATGCACCCCTCCTTCCTATTAGATTGATTGTCTGTAACATCAGCATTAAGCGTCTTAAATAGAGGTAAGTAGCGAGGTTAAGTATAGATCGGAGATGAACGGTCATAGAAGCTGCAAAAGAAAGTTCAAAATTAGTTATGTATACACATTGAAAGGTTTAAATATTGACAAGTAACTGCTAGTGTATTATGCATTGTCAATCTTTAAAATTAAAACCCTAATGCAGAGATATGTCAATGAATGATCAAACTTGAAGAATAATATATCAAGCAGCACTGGAAAAAAAATGCCTGACTTAATGCCCAAAGCTCTCATGGTATTGAACTTTCTTTTTTTTTAATGCTATTCTACATTAATTAATTCTATTAAATATGATACAAACCAAAATACTATTAAGTTCTTTTTTTTAATTTTCATATATATATATATTGTTAAGTGTACAAAAAGATTAATTTCATATCGATTTTGGAGGTAACATAAATATTTGTAAAATGGCGGCTTGGATTCCATGAGAGGTCAATGAGGCATTCAGCTGCTGCTAATTGCAAAACAGGAAGCTCAACTCATTGTTTCGGCAACTAGGAACTTGAAGATGAAGGTTAAAGCAAGCTAAAAATGAAGCTGAGAAAGAAATGGTGAATTATCACTCTCATATGGAGTCTGAGTATCAGAAGAAACTAGTTGAGACAAATCTTGGGGCCACTATAGAAAGGCTTGATGAAGAAACTGAAATAAAGATTAAAATGTTAAAGGAATCAACTTCAAAGATTCAGTCAGATGTTGTTACTATGCTCATGAAGTATGTTACTACTGTATAGCTGGCATTGTTCCTTGAAGATTTAGGAGCATCAGCTGCAATGAGAAATGAAGTAGATATTGCATAATTAATGTATTAGATTACATATAGTTGGCCTTGAACAATAGCTAGCACCTTGCAGATTATTTTATATAATGTCTTTGTTTGCATGACTATGAATTCTACTTAACTTTTCAATTCAAGGACAGTAGCAGAGTTCTTGTTAAAAAAACAATTTAAGCTTAGGAAATCCTGGATGGAAAGTTTCTTTATGGTGACTAACCTTTCTGGGTGGGTGACATTCCTCGGGAATGGGTAGAGATATGTTCTGTGGAAATAGCAAGATCAATCTTTTTGAAGGGGAGGAGGGGGTCCTTAACGCTCTCGCAGCTAAGGCGCAGGGACATTGTTTTAACTGTGTTGCCTTGATTGACCGTTTGAATGATCTGTTCTGTGGAAAACCACTATTAATTATTGCTTTGCTTATATTTTAACTAATTATTGTTTCTCTGATTATTTGTAGGGACAAGTTTGAAGGAGTTATTGAAAGTCCAACGGAAGAAGGGAGCGACTCCTCTTCCCAAAGCTATCCCTTCTGCTTCTGCCGGGGAACCCACCCTTGTTTCTGCTGGTGTTGTTGAGTTCGATGAAGGGAAACTCCCCGTGGTTTTGGCTCTCCTTCTCTATCTGAGTTCCCTATATCCCCTTCAAAGAAACAAATTCATCTTAAAGTGGTTCCCTCTCCTACACCAAAATTGGATGAATCATGCGATGTATTTGGTCGAGGCCACTTGTCTTAGGCAATAAGAGAACTTCATGCACATTTGGCAAAGAAGCATCGAAAGTATAGCCCAGTGTTCATCCATTCTGCTGGCATTTCCGTGGATTTGGCTAAAGCTTGCCAACTGTCTGGGGATAAGGATCTCCGCAAGGCCATTTCTGATGAGTTGGACCTTGGGCGGTTTGCCTGCATGGCTGCTTTTCAAGTAAACTTATGTTGTATGGTGATCTTTAATTGCTCTATGATGTAATCTTACCTCATGTGTTGTCCTTGTTTATTTTTGACAGCAACTGGAGCTTTCTTTGTTGGTGGATGAGAAACTGATTAGTTATCATAAGGATTTGCACACTTGGCGATCCAGGGCTGTTAGGGTGGTCGTGGAGTTGGTTCGCCTTCGAGAGCGACATGCGCAGGACCTCTCTGATGTGGTCAAGTAGGATCAAGAGAAGATTCTAGCCTTGGGGAGGCAACTAGAGGACGAGAAAGACTGTCTTCGAGCTGAAAGGGAGAAGCGTGAAGAGTTGATCCAGGAGCATCAGAAGTTGAAGAAGTTTATTAGTGATTCTGTTTGACCGGTATTTATGTTATTGCATTGTACTTTTATAGTAATTTCTTTGTGATTGTGATTTCTCTTCTTAGGGATGCCATATGATGTCAGGTTTGAGTTCTGGCTTTGACAATAGTTGTATTTAGAGGGTTTCCTCGGATTTTGCTCGTGTGTCGAATTTCCATGCTAGCTTTAAGAGATTCCCACGGACGTCTCACCATCTAATGACTTTATGAATTCTTAGGGAGCTTTTTAGGCTCTTTTTGCGCGTTAGAGACTTATGCAAAAGTACAAAGTGGTTCCCTGGGCGTTTTGTTACATTTAGCAATTTGTAAAGAGTTTCAAAAGGATTCCTTGTGCACGGGATTTGCATAAGCTTTTAAGGAAATTCCTTGGGTGATTTGTAGCACTAAGGGAATATATATGAATTTTAAGAGATTTTTTGGGCATTTTACAATGCCAAAGACTTGTATAAATTTTAGGAGGTTCCTTGGGCATTTCACAGCGCCAAGGACTTGTATAAATTTTAGGAGATTCCTTAGGTGTTTCGCAGCGCCAAGGACTTGTATAAATGTTAGGAGATTCCTTGGGCGTTTCACAGCGCTAAGGACTTATATAAATTTTAGAAGATTCCTAGGAAGTTTCGCAGCGCCAAGGATTTTCAATTGCTTCACAAATGGAGAGAAAAGGTGGCTCTAGGCCTTGTATTAATAAAATGACAAAATTAAGGTAGCTTTGCCTATATATAAGGGCAGGAGCTTTTTAAAAATCTTTTTAAGTGCACTGTGATAATCCTATACATTTCTCTCTTTGTTTCTTGATCATTCTCTACTGGTAGAACTTTTTGAGATTCGTGGCATTCTATATTCTAGACATGGGTTTGCCAGTAGTTTCTGATAGGTTGTAAGTGGTTGGGCCTACTTCGTCCTCCACTCTGTAAGGGCCTTGCTAGTTGGGTTACAACTTTCCAACTCCAGCGTTTCCTTTGCGTATATCTACTTTGATTAATACCAGGTCTCCTTATTCGAAATTCCTTATTTTGACTCGCCTATTATGATAGCGACTCATCTTTTGTTTGCAAGCGGCTATTTTTACTTCAGCAATTTCTCTGGATTCTTCTAGGAGATCAAGGTTTGCCTTGAGAGCTGCGTGGTTCTCTTCTTCGTTGTACATCACTACTCTGTAACTTGGGAGGCCGATTTTTGTTGGTACTACAGCTTCTGTTCCATATGTCAGTTTAAAGGGGGTTTCTCCAGAATCGTCTCTAGGGGTGGTTCTATAGGACCATAAGACACTGTAAAGTTCTTCTGCCCACTCTCCTTTTGCCTGATTCAGCCTCTTCTTGATTCCTTACAGCAGAGTTTGATTCGTCACTTCAGTCATGCCATTGGTTTGTGGATGTGCTACAGAGGTGAATCAAAGCTCTATATGTAAGCCTTTGTAAAACTCCTTGTAGTTGAACTATTTCCCATTATCTATGATAAGTCTTCTTTGTATTCCATATTTGCACCTTGGGCATGGCACTAATTGTGGGTTCTGAGAGCGTTTCCATCAATACGCCTCGAGGTGGGGTTTCCTCACCACATGCTATTTTGGATAGTAGATCAGCTTCCTGATTAGATTCCCTCAGTATCTGTTTAAGGATGAGTTTGGTTCCTGACTCTTTCAGTTGTTCCACCAACTCTTTGGCCATTTGTAAATATTTCAACATATCTTAGTCCTTTGCGGTAAACAATCCTTTCATTTGGTTGATCACTAAATGGGAGTCACTATGAACTACCAAAGCCTCTGGCCTAACTTCTTTAACTAAGTTAAGTCCGGCAATCATGGCCTCATGATTGTTTGAAGCTTTGAAGTGTAAGCGCAGAGCGTACTCTATTTTTATGTCGTATGGCCCTCTAATCACAACCCCTACTCCAGATCCTGACTGTCTTGCTGCTCTATCTACAAATAGTTACTAGGGGGTTTTCCTGGGAGCAACTGTCTTTTTCCAAGTTTCCTCACTTTCTGCCATAAAGTCTGCCAGTACTTGTGCTTTTATGGTTTTCCTGGGTTCATATATGACTCTGTATCCCCCTATCTTGGTTGCCCATTCTACCATTCTCCTGGATGTTTCTGCTTTCTGAAGTACCTTACGCAGAGGTTGATCTGTTCGAATAATAACTTGGTGTGCCTCGAAGTATTGTCGAAGCCGCTTGGCAGAGATTACCAGGGCAAAGACAAGCTTCTCCATTTTTGAATACCTCACTTCTACTCCTTTTAAGGCTTTACTAACATAGTAGATTGGGAACTGATCTTCTTTTTCTTCCCTTACTAGAACTGATGCCACTATTTCTTTAGAGGTGGCTAAGTACAAGTACAGCAATTCTCTTGGTTTAGGCCTGTTAAGGAGAGGAGGGGATCCCAGAAAGGATTTCAATTCTTCAAACGCCCTCTAACATTCCTCCATCGACTTGAGGTTCTTGAGGCACTTCAGTGTTTTGTAAAATATGAGACATCTTCTAGCTGAGCAAGATATGAAACGACCCAGGGTTGTGATCCTTCCATTCAGCCTTTACACTTCTCGAATGGTTTGAGGTGGTTTCATCTCCATTATTGCAGAGATTTTCTCAGGATTTGCCTCGATGCCTCTCTATGATATCATGAATCCAAGGAACTTCCCTACCGTTACCTCGAAAATGCACTTATCTGGATTCAGCTTCTCACCAAACTCATCCAGTATATCAAAGGCTTCTTTAAGATCTCTGGCATGATTCTCAGTTTTCTCGCTTTTGACTATCATATCGTCTGCATACACTTCTACTGTTTTCCCAATTTGATATTTGAACATACTGTTAACCAGTCTTTGGTACGTGGCTCCTACATTCTTCAAGCCAAAAGGCATGGCTCTATAGCAGAAAATCCCTCTATCCGTCACAAAGGATGTCTTTTCTTCATCCGCTTTACAAATCTAGATTTGGTGGTATCTAGCGTAGGCATCTATGAAACTGTACAGCTTATAACCGGTTGTGGAATCTACCAATTGGTCGATGTTTGGCAATGGGTAACTATTTTTCGGGCAAAACATGTTAAGATCTGTAAAATCAACACGTTTCTCCACTTGCGGTTAGCTTTTTTTACCAAAACCACATTAGATAACCAATCAGGATAATACACTTCCCTGATAAAACCTACCTTCAGGAGTTTGTCTGCCTCCTCCCATATGGCTCTTTGTCTTTCAAGGGCATGCCTTCTCTTTTCTACTTTATAGGCTTTATCAATGGGTGCACGTTCAGCTTATGGGTCATCACCTCCAGACTAATCCCCTGAATATCATTGGGAGACCGTACGAAGGAGTTTTCTTTCTGTTTCAGCACCCATAGGATATCCTGGTGTATCGACTCATTTATTTCAACTCCCATTTTCACCTTTTTATCCTCTGATATAGGCCAGTCTGCCACCTCCCCTACTGGTTCCGGCTGATTCTCCTTTGTTCTTTCTAACTCCAGGGTTTCTAGTAGTAGGGACTCTGTAGTAGCTTGCAAGGCTACCATACATGCTTCCCTGTAGGCTCTTTGGTTTCCTCTAATGCACAATTCTCCGTATTTCGTAGGGATTTTCATCACAAGGTACCTGATGTAAGTACTAACACATGTGTCATAAAGGAAAGGTCTTCCTAATATAGCATTGCATGTAAATGGAATATCTACCACTATGAAGACCATAGGGAACTCTTTAAAATGCCCGTCTCCTCCCAACTGTAACATAAACATCGCAGACCCCTGGACAGGAACAGAGGTCCCTCCTAGTCCTACTAGGGGGTTGGATACCCTTCTCAGATCAGCAACAGATTTGCCTAGGGCTTTAAATACACTGAATGTCATCAAATTTACAGCGCTTCCATCTTCTATAAGGACTCTTCTCAACAAAGTGTTGCCTATTTTCCCATCAATAACCAAAGCATTTTCATGTGGCCCATCTAGCCATGCACCATCCTTCGCCGAGAAAGTGACCTGTTGCTCTTGTTGGCCAATGATTGCTGAGTTAACACCTCTGGCTCTTTTTCCTTTCTTGTATGGAACTCCTTCCTGGGGTGAGCCTCCCAGGATCATGTTTATGATTTCTTTGGGCTCTTCCCTGGGTTTTCTCTCTTCCTTTTCTCTCCTGTACTCCCCGATAAATCTCCGGAGGTGGCCTATTCTGATAAGCCTCTGGATTTTGTCTTTCAGCTGGAGAGATTCTTCTGTATCATGACCCGTTCCCCTATGAAATTCGCAGTATTTATCACGATTCTTAGGGGAACGTAAGTCAGTTCTCCTTGGCCAGTTTACCTGCTCTCTAGTTTGCTTGATCCACATCAGTATCCCTCTCTTGGAAGTATTAATAGGGGTATAATTACGTTGAGGGTATGGCTCCACATAAAAGGGGCGGTGTCTATTGTGCCTGTCCATTCTCATGTCTTATACTCTTCCCCTTATTTGCCTATAGTCAGGCTCCTTCCTCTCTTCTTCCCCTGGCTCCCCATCTTTCCCATGGGCTCCATCGTGGATGGAGACAGCGGGTTTCCTTCGATCCGGTCGGTTCCCATTAGCTATTGTTGCTTCCTCTAGCCTGATGTGTTGAGAGGCTCTGGCCATTAATTCAGGAAACGTTGTTGGAGGCAACAACCTTAAGGAGTTGTAAAGTGGTTTTCAGGTAGTTCCTACTGCCAAGGCCTTGATGGCTATAAGGATATCCAGATCATTAACCTGTACAGCTTCTTTATTGAATCTCTCAATGAAATCCCTCAATGATTCGGCTTCTTTCTGGAACAGCTTTTGTAAATCTGCGGAAACCCTCCAAATCGGTATGCAAGTCATAAAACGGGTGGTGAACATCTGGGATAATTGAGCAAAGCTAGAAACGGAACCACTCTCCAACCCCTGGTACCATTCCTGTGCTACTCCTTTCAGCGTTATAGGGAAAACCTTGTAAAGGACAGAATCCTTGATGGATTGCAAGTGAATGCTCGTCCTATAAATGTTCACGTGACTGATGGGTTTGTTGATCCGTCATATGAGCCTAAAGGAGGCATCTTGAACTTATCCGGGACAAGATCATTTAAGATTACATCAGAAAGAGAGGACGTGTCCCGGAGATTGAAACATTTACCCTTACCTTCTGGTTTCA
Source organism: Mallotus japonicus (assembly GCA_949634005.1). Taxonomy (NCBI): domain Eukaryota; kingdom Viridiplantae; phylum Streptophyta; class Magnoliopsida; order Malpighiales; family Euphorbiaceae; genus Mallotus; species Mallotus japonicus. Next base: position 12,320 of record CATIWK010723882.1, read on the forward strand.
TCCCCTTGATGATTTGCTAAACCGTTTGCATCAACCGTGTTGGGTCCATGTATGCTCCCACTTGCCCTATGAACCCAGTAGATTCTTCTTCATCTACTGGCATTTTCTCTCTTGCCCTGTTCTTGGTTCTCCCGTGAGCGTGATGCTCAGCTCCGAGGGTGTCCTTCTTTACTTGGTTTGTTGTGTCTCCACCATCTCCTAGGGGGCTTTTTTGGGTTTTATCATCTGCTCTACCGCCATGCTCAACGTGAGTTTCTTTTTGAGCTCTGGTAACATCTCTAAGGTCATGTACTACAGCAGTAAGTTCTTAGAGTGCTGTCATGATTGAGATGGCAGTAGATGGGGTTACAAGTTCAGATTCCTGGGTTGATGGGGTGGGATGTGAAGAGCTCGGTGGAGGTAATGTTGTTGTGTTGGTTGGTAATGGTGAGTTGGCATCGAGGAGGGTGGAGAGGTTAGTGCTGAGTGATGTTTCGATGAGTTTAGGTCCGATGAGGGTGGCTTGGGGTGTTTGTTGGCTAGTTTGTCCTCCATCTTTCCCTGGTGGTGCTGTCATAGTTCCACGCTCACCGCACCACTGATATTTGTCAGTCTTCTAGCTCGAGAGTCGCCTACAAGAGAACAAGAACCGGTGAGAGGACACGCCGGAGGGATCCCGGCGTATCGACTCCGATGGTTAAGTTAGAAGAGCTAACCAGAGAGAGAGGAGGTTGAAATGATGGAGATTGGGTGTCTTGCCTTGTTCTGTGCTTTGCCTACCCTTTTATGTCCATTCTTTGATGTCTTAAGGCTTAGTTGGCGTTGTACTTCTTCATGCAATTATGGTCTCTCCAGCTGTTGTCCTTGGCTAGGTGTGGCTTGCACAGAGATATTGTTGGCGTTACTGTTCCGTTGCAGAATCGGGCATTGTTGGTCGGGCATGGCTCCTGTTGCTTACCTCATTGGCTTATACGTGCTGTTTGCTATATTCATGCACAGGTGGTTAATGCATGGAGGAGAAGGTGATTTCTTCTGGGCTTTAGAGGCGGGCTTTCTGGCCTTGTGGCCCATGGTCTTTTATTTGGTTCTTGGAGAGGGGCTTATTGGGTTTAAGATGGACCCAAGTATCAGGCAGATTCTCTAAACATGGAATCAGGCAGTTTTTCATATTTAATGGACACCCGTTCAGCTATCCCCTGATTATTCTGGTTCTGAAATCCTAGGACTAAAGGTTTTGAAAGATCCACCATATCTCTTAGTCTTAGGAATATATGACAGCCAATAGCATTGTCTTGGGTGAGGTCTACTTCAACCACACATCAAAATAATCTACATTCTCCTTATTCATCTGGTTCAGGGGAATACCCTGAATTTGAATCCAGAAGTGCTCTCACTGTGGTAAGATTCCCGGTGGAGTTTGGAGAGATTGGGCTTCTGTATTGATGTCCTATGCTACTAGTACTTCTATTTCCTAATTCAGCCATTGTATATTAAACCCGGCATACTTTGGGATGTTTTTTTTTTTTTTTACCACAGAATCTCAGATATTATCCATGTTTGCAAGATATAAATTGAGAACAAGTCCGCTCCAAGTACTTGATGATCCCATCTATAAATAGAACTAATGAAGGAAGTGTTAATCAATACCAGCAATCTGGAACAGGAGTTCCAGCAAGTGCCTCCGCACAGCTTGTTATCCTAGAGAGCAAATGCAGACGGTGTCTGGACCACCAAGATGCAGCAAAAGGAAAGGAGCCGAGAGAGCTAAGAGGCACACTTATCCAGGTGAACAGAATGAGGAGCATAATTTTAGCTGCTAGCAATGAGTCCAATAGCAAGATCGCAGTTGCATCCGCAAGTAAATAAGTCAACCATATCAGCAAGTTTAAAATCCTGTTTGCGGTGCGTTTTCTGAAAGAAGCAAACAGTAGAAGAAATGTCAGCAACAAGAGACTGAACACAACACAATCACGTAGTTCCAAATATCACATATTTTTCTAACACTATGGGTACTGGATCGACCATCTCTTCTCTTCCTGTATTGTTTCGATATGATCTTTGCTTGATTTGAACTTCATTGTCCTGCTTGCGTGTAGTTATTGTATCTAATTATACAGTCATTTCTTAGTCTTCTTTTAGTCTAAAGCACACTGGCTAAAATAATATTGTATCCTTCTCCTCCTCATCACAATCCCAAAAACAGGGAACTCAAAGTTTCGGACAGCTAGCAAAGCAATTTCTTTTTGTCCTTCAATGCAGCAAGGCCAACTTTTTTTTTCTTGAATCTAATCTCTATCTTTGTAATGTCCATTTTTTTTTTTCTCTGAACAAAACTTGCTCTTTTAAGTGATAAATTTTTTTCTGTCAGAGTTTAGTAAAAAATTCTTATCTGCACCAAGATTACATATATATTAAGCTGTTAAATGATTGACAAATAACTTAGCTAATTAATAATATATATATATATATATAGTAATTATCCGGCAATTTGATGTATATATGAAACTTATAGGCAAATATTTCTCTGTTGTAAGTGGAGTGCTGACAAGATAGAGAAGCAAAATAAAAATAAAAAATAAAAAAACAAATAGCAGCCGCAAAGTAGCCTTTAATTTTGGCTAATTGCAAGACAGAGTTTCCTAGAAATGGAAGCAGTTGAGTCATTACATTGCAGAGGTTAAAAGTGACAAGAATTGGACTATAAATGCAATTTGGTTCTCCACATTTCTCCGATTACTTTCTGTGGCTGTGGATTATCTGGTCCTCTGTCACGCTGCCCGGATGTAAAATACAACCATCCATCCCAGAAGCC
>CATIWK010724282.1:0-13786 GCA_949634005.1 Mallotus japonicus
TTGCATGCTCTTTTGCATGTTTTGTGTTGCTATGTTGCTATATTATGTATGAGTATGTTATATTTACGTTGAATTAGTAGAAATATCATGTTTATTTATGTATTTGTGTATATGTTTGTATATTATTTGAATCCTTGACTAGTGCTTATTGCTTGTGAGCTAATCAACCAAATTCCCAACATGTGGGAAAGGGTGAACATTTGTCTTATAGGGATTCTTAAGAGTGATTCTTAAATCACTAATTTGTATTAATTAGTTCTTAAGAGGTTGAATTACTGTATTGATTATTCCAAGTGATGTAATCCCTAATCCCTCCCCCCGTTATTTGGAATGTATGATTGTCTATTGATTTTATTTTTGTGAGCAACGGACCAAATTGCATGAAACATGGATAATGTGCAAACTTGAACTTTAATGTAAAATTGATCATCGATTGAAGACAATCCAATTCGCATGTAAATAAAAGAAACAATCGAATAATCAAAAGATTATAAATCATGAACACAAACGGAGGCCGATCGCAAGGTCGGGTGGACATTCAAACGTCCATACCCAGTTTTCGAACCCGTTCTCTGATGACGGCTTCTGGGAACCTCCGTGGAATTCAGTTACCATATAAGTGTGTCCTGATTTTCACCCAGGTGGTGACTCCATCTCCGAGTAGGCTTCTACCTATATCGTATTTCTCACGCGGGCCTCAGGCCCGATATAGTGCCGTGGTTCCAACACTTGGGCGCTCGCTAAACCACGCTGCCTATAGTGGCAATTCCACTGGGGATAGAGAAGCTGATTCCTAATGTTTGTAATTTATTATCTTTTAATTATCCCTTTGTTTCTTTCGCATTCTAGTTGCATTCACTACACCTTTGCACACATTGAGCACTTCAGTCCCGAATTAGCCGATAATAATCAATATTTCGCTACCTACGTTTCACTCAAACCTGGCAAGGAATATTGGTTGTTATCACTCATGACACGTACTATCCGCATTGTTAGACCCTTGAGTGGGGAGACGCATATGGATGTATATCGACGTAGGAGCCGAAGCCTAATACCCTGCGACTCAAGCTCATGTAGTGACTTAGCAACCTCCATTAAGAATGTTCCTTATGCATGTGTTCTATGCCTTTAATGGATCCTTAAAATAAATTCAAGCCCACTATCGATAAGCCTTGTGCAAGATTAGGCCTTTCATGCTCGTGTTTAACCCATTTAGATGGATGTTATTAAAAAGGGGCCTTTCATGCCCGCTTTGGCCCATTGTAAATGGATCTTCACAAGGAAGGCTTTGATAACATTCTTGGCCTATTGAGGATGGACTTGGGATTTATTTAAAGGATCCATTACTTGTTTGCACCACTTCGAGAGTTTCTTACATACGTCGATTTTGTTATCCCCTGTTGATGAACAGAACCAGGCCAACAATCCTAGGACAAGATACTCGCCAATGAATACGTATGAGGGAGGAATAAGGGTGGAGGTCATGACATTTTGTTATATGTGTTTGTTTTATGCTATATGTGAATTAGGTGTTTATTTTCTTTTTGCTTTGAGTAATGGACCAGCCTGCATATCATGCATACACTCCATGCATAAATTCTGACCCGTGATCTTGCAGATATAGATCCTTCAAGCTATTATGTGTGGATTCGTTCTACTTCCTGTCGTTTGATTAGAAGTCAATAAATAGAAATGGGGAGTGGATTTGATCCGGAGGCTTTTAAAGCATAGTTAAAGCTATCCTGACTCACTGGAGGGAGAAGTTAGGTCAGATGAGACATAGACCTGCTGAGGCGGACCAGTTGATTATAGCGATGGAAGGATATGTTCAGACATTGTCTAAGAAGCTAGCAGACCTGGGAATCCGCAACTTCGAAGAGCTGTATAGCTTTGGGGTATAGAAAGAATCAGAGCTAGCTCAAGAGAAGAGATTCTTCGGAGGAAGATCTGGGAACAAGAATGTAGTTGGTTCAAGCAGCAATGTACAGATTAATGCAGTTAGGTAGCCCAGCAGTCCTATATAGATTCATACCGACAGGCAACCGAGTAGCAGCATATAAGTCAATGCTGTCAGGCAACCCCGGAGGTTTTCAAACCTCGGACGGCCTCTCTCGAAAGTCCTGGAGAAGCTGGTTGAGAAGAACATGCTGTGACCCCTACCTCCATAATAACCCCCACCAAATGCCAACACCTAATTCTACTGTAAGTTCTACCAAGCTGTAGGGCACGACACTGATGGTTGTACCCGCCTGAGGCACGAAATACAGGATCTAATCGATGTAGGTAAGATTACAGATCCCGAAACTCGAAAGCCAAACACATAGAACAATCCCCTGCCTAACTACCGAAATGCCCCATCACCTAATGTACCTGTCCTGATGATCGGTACCGGCCTAACAAAAGAGCAAGTCTTTAACTCTTTTGTTAGTATCAACCCTGAGTCACTAAAAGCCAAACCAGAAGACCCAAACCAAGTGGAGCAACCACTAGAGCTGGCTGTATGTGTTTTAGATATATGGAGCTTTGATGATGAGGGTAAGGGGCGCATTGACTTGTGGGATGATGAGAAGAAAGAGAGTCAGCCAGTTGCAAAGGTTGAGGAGAAGAAAGAAGAGGTTGAACTCGTTGAGGTTAAGGCAGAAGAAGCAGAGGCTTCCGGAAAAAAGCTCAAAAAGAAGAAATTATTGCTAGTGTATGGGAGTTGCTCATGCATTCCAAAGATCACAAAGAAGCACTGGTCTTGGCTCTAGATCAGAGGAAGATTTCTATGGGGTGCACATTGGAGCATATGGTTAGCTCGTTAATAGAAACTCCCCAGGGAACCATTGTATTTTCTGATGATGATCTTCCTCTGGAGGGAAGAGATCACCGGAGGGAAGCCGAAGTGAAGTGGAAGATGAACTGCTGCATGATGGTAGACAATGGATCAACCATCAATGTATGCCCACTGAAGATCTTGCCAAAGTTAGGGTTGGCTGTGAAAGACCTGAAGCCCTCTGAAGTGGTTATAAAGGCCTATGATGACACGAGAAGGCTTGTAGAAGGGATTTTTAGAGCACTGGTGAAAACAGGACCTATTGAAGCTTGGGTTGATCTGCATGTGATCGACATCCCCATGACCTTTTCCATCTTGCTTAGAAGGCCATGGTTCCATCCTTTAGGTGGTGTACCATCCACTCTTCATCAAAAGATTAAATTCCCTCATGAAGACAAAGTTGTCACGATCTCTGCTGAAACCCAGGCTGCTATAGCTGCTTTGAAGTTGGCACCTAAGGAGATTCCCATAAGCCCTAGCTTCGAGGTGTGTGTGATCTACAACGAAGCTGAGATGAGCGAAAAGGTTGTGGGAATGATGCGAAAAATGGATTTCTTTCCTGGTTTGGGATTAGGAAGGAATCAACAGGGTGTGCCAAAGCATGTAGAGGTCAAAACACAGGTCTTGCAACATGGAATAGGGTACGAAGGAGGCAGTAACCCTGAAGAGGAACTAGATTTATGGGACCAACTTCAAAAAGAAGAGGCTGAGTACAAGAGAAAGGCTCTGAGAGAGACTTTCGTGAGACAGGGTACTGGTTATCCCTACAACGGGGCCCCTGAACCTCTTCTTATGGCTGGAGAGATAATCTCGGGGTTTGAAATCTTCGCTGACCATGTGAAAGGAATGAAGAAGGCTGACACTGCAGACACTTTCCTGGAAGAGCTGATAGTGGTGATGAAGAACCTGAGGAGGATGTAGCTACTCCGGAAGTGAAGACCGCTGATGATCAGGATGAGGAGCTCGACCTCAAAACCTATGTCCTAAACTCTATCATAGATCTTTTCTATGATGATTATGATGTATCTCTTGCTTCCTTGTTTGAAACTGATGAACTGTTTTCTTCCAAAATCAATGCAATGAAGTCTAATTTTGCTTATTTATGCGATGTATTACCTAACGGTTATTCTGTTTGTGATGATCATTTCATGCATATGTTTGACATTAATTCTACGCAAACTGAATCATTTAATTTAGGCACAAATGATAACCCTAAGAATATATTGCTTGCTTCTGATTTAACTCATGATGAGAAAAAGAGAATGAAAGAAACATTGAGAAAGAGGCAAAAAGTATTTGCTTGGGGGTACGAGGACATGCCGGGCATCGATAGGGAAATTGCTGAGCACAGGATCCCTACATATCCTCATGTATCACCGATCAAACAAAAGAAGAGAAGGTTGAGGCCGGAATGGGCTCTGTTGGTTAAAGAAAAAGTCGAGAAGTAGCTGAAGGTGAAATTCCTGGAAGTGGTAGAGGACACCCAATGGTTAGCAAATATAGTCCCAGTTCCCAAGAAGGACGGAAGGGTCAGGATGTGTGTGGACTATCGAGATCTGAACAAGGCTTGTCCGAAAGACGACTTTCCACTGTCACACATTGACACCCTTATTGACAGTGCAGCCTCAAGTGCTATGTACTCATTTATGGATGGATTTTCAGGATACAATCATATAATAATGGCAGTGATCGATAAGTTGAAAACATCATTCACCACTGAATGGGGATTCTACTGCTACACAGTCATGTCGTTTGGATTGAAGAATACGGGTGCTACCTACCAGAGGATGGCCACAGCTCTGTTGCATGACATGATCCATAAGGAAATAGAGGTGTATATTGATGACATGATGGTGAATTCTGCAACCAGGGAAGGTCATTTTGAAGCTCTAGACAAATTCTTAGCAAGGGCAGAGAAGTACAACCTCAGATTGAACCCGAAGAAGTGCGTTTTAGGGGTAACATCTAGGAAACTGCTAGGACATATTGTCAGCCAGAAGGGTATAAAGGTGGACCCCTATAAAGTTAAGGCAATCAGAGAGAAGTCTACACCAAAGACTGAGAAGGAGGTTAGAGGATTCCTTGGTCGGCTACAGTATATCAGCAGGTTCATAGCTAAGCTGACAACTGTTTACAAACCGATTTTCAGGCTCTTGAAGAAAAATCAATCGGTGATTTGGGATGACAAGTGCCAACATGCTTTTGAAGCTATTAAGGATTACTTGATGAATCCTCCAGTTTTACAACCGCCAAAGCCTGGGAAATCCTTGATCCTTTATTTAGCAATCGAAAAGGATGTAATAGGGGCAATGTTGGCTCAAGAAGGCGAAAGCAAGGTGGAACACGCTGTGTATTACTTAAGTAAGAAGCTGTTGGAGTATGAGGCCAATTACAATATGGTAGAGAAGATGTGTTTGGCTGTGATCTGGGCAATGAAGAAGCTCTGTCACTACTTCCAGTCCTACAGCGTGCAAGCAGTTTCTAAACATGACCCCCTGAGGTATCTTCAGCAGACTCCTTCACTTACAGGAAAACTGGCTAGATGGTTGGTACTGCTTACCGAGTTCGACATCGATTTTATGACAAAGAAAGTGGTGAAAGGGAGGGTAGTAGCAGACTTTTTAGCTCAAAGCCCAGTATTCAATGAATAAAAGTGGGAGTTGGATTTCCCCGATGAATATCTGGGGGCAATAGAAGTGCAAGGATGGAAGATGTATTTCGACGGAGCAATGAATAACTGGGGGGCAGGCATTGGTGTAATTCTCATCACGCCAGAATGAGAGATGATCCCAATGGTGAAAAGGCTCAAGTTCGAAGTGACAAATAATCAAACCGAGTACGAAACTTGTATTTTCGGACTGGAAGCATTGCGCAGTGCAGGGGCAGAAGATGTCACCGTATACGGAGATTCCATACTAGTTTTGAAGTAAGCTTCTAAAGAGTGGGAAGTAAAAGAGGACAAACTACGCTTGTATTGGGATTATTTAGGGACTATTTCTCTATCCTTTAGTCAGTGCAAGTTTGTCCACCTGCCAAAGGAAGAGAACCAGATGGCGGACGCCCTAGCTACCCTAGCATCTCTGTGGGAAAGTGGAAAGCAGCCCGAGGTTAAACCTTTAATCCTAACAAGATCTCGAAGTCCTTGTTACGAGGAAGTAAGGGTTATGCCAGTCGATGCTGTTGAAAGACCTTGGTTTTACAACTTACAGCGATATTTGGAAACGGGACAGTTCCCTGGGGATGCTGAAAGGAAAGAAAGAGTGTTGCTGAGAATGCTGTCACGACAATTCATCAGCTACAACAGGATGCTGTATAAGAGAATGTCGACTGGGGTTCACCTGAGATGTGTTGACAGAGATGAGGCTCAAAAGCTCATGGAAGCAGTACACGAAGGAGTATGTGGGCCACACATGAATGGGACAGTCTTAGCAAAGAAAATAGCTCGGCAGGGTTATTTCTGGATGACAATGGAAACAGACTGTGTCAAGTTTACGAAGAAATGTCACAACTGTCAAGCTTATGGTGACATCAGTCACTTACCGTTAATGGAACTACAAGGAATGACTTCTCCTTAGCCATTTGCAGTATGGGGAATTGACATTATTGGGGAAGTTAGACTGAAAGCATCAAACGGTCATCGGTACATCGTTGTGGCAATCGATTATTTCTCCAAATGGGTTGAAGCTGAATCTTACACTACTGTCAGTTATAAACAGATGGCGAGATTCATTGAAAGGAACATAATCTGCAGATACAAACTACCTCATCATATTGTCACTGACAATGGTGTCCACTTTTGAGCTGAAATTGCTGCACTGTTAGAAGAGTATAAGATAGAATATCACAGATCGTCTCCCTACATACCACAAGCGAATGGGGCTATGGAAGCTACGAACAAGAATGTGAAGAAGATTCTATCCAAGATGGTAGAAAGCTATCGAGATTGGTCAGAATATCTGCAATTTGAGCTGTGGGGTTATCGGACTACTGCCAGAACATCAACAGGAGTGACTCTATACTCTTTGGTCTATGGATACGAGGCTGTGTTGCCAGGGGAAGTTGAGATTCAGTCGCTGAGGGTTCTTCTAGAGTCAAAAATTCCTGAGTATCAATGGGTGGAGAGTCATATAGCACAACTCACCTTACTGAATGAGAAGAGAATGAAGGCTATGTATCACTCGCAGCTATATCAGAAAAGGATAGCCCGAGCTTACAACAAGAAGATAAAGCCAGGAAAGATTAAAGAAGGAGATTTGGTGCTGAAACTCACGAGATTGATCTTGACTGACCCGCGGGGTAAATTCAAACCGAATTGGGAAGGTCCATTCTTGGTAAAGAAGTTATTCTCTAAAGGCGCTGCTATTTTGTCTGACTTAGAAGGGAATGAGTTCAAGGAGCCTATCAACCTCGACAAGCTGAAGAAGTACTTTCTGTGAAAGTCTCGCTAGGGAGAAAACCTCACAAAGAGGCTGCCTAGGCAAAAATTAGAGACAGAAAAATGAAGAAAGTAAAAAGTCCTGTTGGATTGAAAACCTCGAAAAGAGGCGATTCAGGCAAAAGTAAAGGACGTGTAAAAGGAGAGTGAGAGAAAGAGAATAGTTAGTTGGAAAACTTGCAAGGGCAAGCCACCTAACGACATGAGATATGTCAGAAGCAAAATGTATATGCATATTGTGCTTAATTTAAATAAAACAGATTGCTTCAGTTATTGTTAAACATTGCACTAAATATGTATTACAAACTGTTTAACTGCAAAAGGAAACTATGTTTCACAAAAAGAAAATATGACTTAATTCATAAGAAAATAGTGCTTCCTTTTCTTTTGTTGAACATCTTGCATATTCATTGTTTGCAACTCTTTTGTTCTTTGATTTCTGATAAACTCGTCTGTTTCTGTCTGTTGCAACTGAATCCACGCCTTGTACTGATCATCAGTGGACGGATCTCCGTTGGAGCTTATGTTTCTCTGAATGGTTCTTCGAGGCCAAGTAGCCGCCAGGTTGTCCAGGAAGTTCTGGGTGAGGGGACCCGATTCAAACTCACGAACGAGCTCGGGAATCCTCTACTTCTGCCCATACTGACGGCAGAGCTGTGCTGGATTGTAGAATGTAGCAGAATGGAGACCAGCTATAGGAACAGAGTAGGTGTAAGAACGAAGAGTTATATACTGTAATCTCCACCATGGGCACATCCAGCGGACTAGAGTATCAGGGAATGTCGATAGCTAGCCACGAATGTCCTCCGATACATGATGTAACTTCCTAGTTCTATAATGCTTGGCTCTATAGCGGGAGATGTTTTGAGGAGGTTCCAACAGCCTCAGCTTTTCATGAAGCCACATCTATAAGAAATGATAACCAGGCACATTGAAGATGACGAAATAGTAAAATGTGGGGGTAAGAATAGAATACTAACCTCCAACAGCATCGGACCTCCAGAGAATCTTCCAGTTGATGTGAAGTTGTCTAGCCCGATGAGTGTCTCCGCCAGGATGAGAGGAAAAGGGTTGTATCCTGCTTCCACCTGACTCAGAATATGGAGGACTTTGGAATCACAATTCCCAGAAGGGGAAACTAGCAAGAACTGAGCATACAAACAGAGAGCCGTCATTCTTGGCCATTGAATCTCTCCCCTATCCACACCAATAATGACTTCAAGAAAGGACTCCGGCTTGATCTCAAAACCGAGAATGAAGCTAGATGAAGACTGAGGAGGAAGATTAAACATCCGAGCCATCAGATACTGAACAGAATGAAGATCCAGGGCCCCGAGGTTGGGAATCGCAAGTTGGCAAGCAGAATCCAGATTGAAACCAAGTATAGCTTCGAATTCTTTCAGCAAAGGGCATAATTCTATCGAGTTGAATCGAAAAACATGTTTATGGGGATCCTAGAATTGAGCTACAGAATGAAGAAAGGAGAAATCAATTCTCCTAGCATGCAAGGTCTTAAGGATTGACAAGTGAAAAGGAGTTAGTTTGGCCCATGAATCACCATCCAAGCTCTTTAGGATCGGTTGTAGCTTCTTGAGGCTCCTATCAGTCATTTTCAAAGTTGTTGGAATGTTTAAAGAGAGAAAATGGAATTTTGGGATGAAGAGGGGAAATGAAGGGCTAAATTATAGAATTAGGGATTTAAAGAGGCTTGCAGCAGGGCAAAGAGGCGATCGCCACCTCAAAGAGGCGATCGCCCCCAGCCAAGAGGCTATCATCTCTCCGTCAGGGAGTCAAGTGGCTATTACCCCTTCACCAGGGCGATAGGCAGAAAATTGGGGGTAAAATGAAGTATTCTCGGCTACAGGATGCATAATTCGGCGGTTTAAGGAACATACACATGAAAGCATGCAAAAGAGGTAGTAAAATATAAAACAGTCGCATTAAATCAGTAAACATCCAGTAAAAAGAATGTAACTGTGCAAATAAACTACTGCAACATCAAAAGTGTACTGCTATAGCAAGAGCTAAATATCCAGAAAAATCCTAGGCTAAGGAGAGTCCTACTCTGTGCCATCTGAGTCCTCTCCCTCCTCAGTATCACCTCCAGCCCGAGGAGCATCTGCAGGCTGCTCACCTCCACCAACGGCCTCCTCAGCATCCTCATCCATCTGGAGAGCCTCCATCTGACGCTCGAGGAGTGTAATCCTCTCAGACTGCCTCACGTCGTGATCCTATATAAGCAATTCGAAAGGTTAGTCAATCATGCATACATGCATACATGTGAATGTAAGAAGAGTCATACTTACCCTCCACTGTTCAGTAACCTCCATCATGTAATCCCTCTGAGCCTATGTCCTTGCTCCAAGGGAATCTACAGTGAAATTCAAGTAAGCAATGCTAATGAACATGTTGAGAATTATTTGAGAAATCAGAGGAACAGGAACTTACATAGTTGGTGCCAGCGGGAGAAGAAGAGGGTATCAGACTCTCATCCAGAGTTAAGAATCGACGGGACATCTCTCTAGGAGGAACCCAGCATCGAACCAGGGGATTAGGAGTATGGTCGAGGCGGCCTACAACCAGATCAGAGACTCTAACAGCGGGAGGCTAGTGCTGCGGTGTCCCAGCTGAGGTACCAGCCCTACTCTGAACTGTACGGGGTCTCTGATTAGGTCTATCTCGTGACTGAGGCCTGACTCGGGCTCGGGTCCAGTCGCTGTAGCCTGTAAGTAAGGAAATCATGTCAGGAATAGAAGATTTAGAAGTCAACAAGTTCAAAGTTGAAAGCATACCTGAGAAGTGGAACCAATGGTCAAGGGCACTCGCTGTAGCAAATGGGTCTGAACAAACTCCTGGTATCGACTCTTGAGCCGTACAGTGTGATCCACAGTGGCCTCCCCAGCAATCACCTGAGCAAGCTCAGCGCCCTCTAGCTCTTGTGTCCAAAGCATGTTATCGGGAGGGGACTTAGGGATGCGCCTCATCCCAATACCTCGGTGCCAGTTAAGGACTCGCTCCCCAAGATACCAGACCCAGTGGTAGGGTCCATAGAGAAGAACTCTCCTCTAAGCCAAAGGCCGCGAGTGTGTCATCTCTGCGTTCCATCTATCTTCAGGCCCCCATAAATCACTCTTGATCTACAAAAGAAAGAAACCAACATGTAAGTCAATCGAATTTATAAGATTACTAATGCGGTTTCTAAATGTTTTAGGTACCGCTTCCTGCATCAGAGAGTTCAGGTGTTATCGGTGGATGTGCACTCTAATGAGGTGCTTCCTTAGGACACGGCTAGCTCCCCATATACTGAGGGTGGGAAGGTTGTTCCCCACACACATCACACCAACGACCAGCTCTAGTTCTAAGGCCCAGACCTATTAAAGGGGCAAGGTCAATCGAATAATCTGGGAAGCAAATATCTAAAAAAAAAAGAAGAAAGGGTGAAGGATAAGATGTAACTTACCAGAATGGCATGCCAAAAGCCACAGAACCTCTTAGCCCCATGCACGAGCTCATCCATGCTCTTGTAAAGATAGGCCAGAGCACAGCCACCCCAGTTATATGAGGACACCCTATCCAGGTCCTGCACGGACATCAGGAACATAAGGTCCAGTGAGCTGGCGGTATCAATAAAGAGCATGGTGCCGAGAAGATAGAGTAAGAACACTCGCACCACCTGATCGATCTCTCGAGGGGAGATCATAGCTGTGACCCTCTCCTGGGTGTAGAAGCTCCGAATTGACTCATGCTTGAAGGTGTGCATCCCCTTCATTTCTGGTATCATGCCTAAGAGGCGCTCAATATATGCCAGCTTGTCAGGGGTCATCTGATAGAAGCTCACATCGAAGGGGATAGGATCACCGGCACAGGCAATCCCCGTGATGGCGGCGAAAGACACGAGCTCCAATGTCATCTCCCCGAAGGGTAGGTGGAAGGTATGCGTGGTGTCAAACCACCTCTCCATCAAGGCGTGTAGAGGGTGATAGTCCATCTTCCCCTGCTCGTCAGTGAGACAAAGGACGAAATCCTCAAAACCGGTCTTCTGAATCTGGTCCTTCTGGTCATTGGTGAGCTCATAGTAGAAGGCTCATGCTTTGTGAAAGTTTCCGGCACCTTTGATGGTCATCATGTCATGCTGCAAGATGAAATCAGGGAAGTCGAATTAGTATATAGTCGTTTAAATGCTTTGAATTACAGAAAAATGAAACCAGAGTGTGTGCTATCCCTGGCTAAGAGGCGAACGCCTCTTAGAAGAGGAGGCAATCGCCCCTTACTAAGAAGCGATCGTCTCCTTAGCATGCTAGAGGCGAATGCCTCCTCGAAGAGGCGATCGCCTATGCGGAACGGAACGGTTCTTGCACTCGGGTTTTTGTTTAATTCTTCATTTGAATCACGCATTTGATCATGTTTCTAGTCTTAAGTGATGATTAAGCAATTTCTATCACTGACCCATTAATAATTTACAGAAAAAATAAAAAAAAAATGAGTACTAACCTCTCTATAGGTGGATGTGCAGATATGGCTCCTCATGTCTGCAAGAAGAGGAATTGTATCGCCTCTGGTGAATCCGAGGTTCCGTAGTGCATGAGCAGGAGGAGGAACACGGTCCCATATGGGAAGAAGAGGAGTTCTGTCATCTCCCATATTCAAAGTTTGGTTTGCGCGGGAAAGAGAGAAAGAAAGAAAAAAAGGGAGAAAGAGAAAGGAAAAGAAAGTGAATAGGGTTTTACTATTTATAGTAAAAAAAAATCATTTTTGTGAAAAATGATAAACATGATGTGAATGAGCGTGGCTTGTTTTAGGTGAGTCCTAAAGATTTTATTGAAAGCAGGAATGATTGGTCGGGCGAGTCTCGAAAATTTTTAGTTTTGAAATGAAAAGTCATTTTTTCAAAACGGTCGAGTAGAATGGTTGACTGGGCGAAGTTCCTGAACGAAGATAGTTGTGTTTATTTTTTATCAAACGAGATTAGTTCTGATCAAAGCATCAGTTGTGAAATTGTCTGATCGAAGCATCAGTGAAGAATTGTCTGATCGAAGTATCAGTAGGATTATCTGATCGAAGCATCGGAGTTCAAGGACTGCCGCTTGGGCCAGGAAAACCCGAGTATGAAGGCGTGAGATTCCCACACCAAAAGTACTAAAGGGACTGTCTGTTCGGGCCAGGAAAACTCGAAGATGATGCAGCAGGCGTAGATTCCCATATCAGGAAAAAGGGACTGCCTTCAGGGCTGGGGAAACCCGAGATAAAGGTGTGAGTGCCCATATCAAAATTGAAGGGATGCCAGTCAGGGACTGTTCGGGTTTGAATCCCCGAAGTCTTGATCGAAGAATGATTGTTCGGGCCAGGAAAACCCAAAGTCTGGATCATTTGAATGGAATGTCAGGGCTAGAAAAACCCAAAGATGACAGCGAGTTCCCGTATCAATTAAAAGTTTCTCGTAAATGGTGGGTCGGACTTGATGAGTCTCCGATATTCCCCAGTTATAGACTGTTCGGGCCAGGAAAACCCAAAGTCTGGATCATTGAATGGTTACTCGGGTCTAAATTCTCAAAACTGAAATCCCCTGTGGAGCAACTGTTCAGGCCAGGAAAACCTGAAGAGTTAGAATCCCTAGTGAGCAAGAATTGGGCCAGGAAAACCCGAGGACCCTGATCCCCTAGAGAATCTGGATTGTTGAGTATCGGGCCAGAAAAACCCAAGAATCACGTTCCTAGTAAGCAAAATATCGGGCCAGGAAAACCTGAGATTTGTGTTCCCCAGAGGAGTGGAGTATTGTTGAGCAAAGTATTGGGCCAGGAAACCCAAGAAACACATTTCTGCTGCATGAAGAGTCTGCTTCTCGAGTGACGCTCAGGAATCAGGTATGTTGTTTTTCTTGCTTATTTTTGTATTTGTGTTGTTGCATGTTTTTTTTTGAAAAATTGGAATGCATGAATGCGGTTTTTCAAAATTCCAAGGGGGCAAACTATAGACACTCATTTCTGGTCGGCCCGTGATAGGGGACGGACTGTGGTTGCTCGGTTTTACCAGCCCGTAATAAAACCCAGTGATGAGAATGAGATTTGAATGCAAGAGAAAGCCTAAAATCCCTTGAGAATCCATTTAGAAGAGTCTAGCCTGTCAGACCCAAACCAAGACACTTGAGTCGGCCTGGCCCATCCAAGCCCAGGCCCAGGAGGCGATGCCTCCTGGCCAAGGGGCGATGCCTCCTGGCCAAGGGGCGATCACCTCTTAGTCCCCCACTTGCATGTTGCATTAAATGCAGCATGTAATTAGCAAAGAAGTGGGTCCCCCACGCCTAACCCTCTGCTCCAGCACACAAAAAACTACCTTTTGAGAAGAAAATGAGTGGATTTGAGAGAACTTTAGGGAGAGGGAGAGGATGGTGATTAGATGGGTAGGTTAGAGGCTTAAAAGGGAAGAAAAGAGAAGAGAGGGGGGACTTTTGGCTCTTGAAAAAAAAAATTGGGTTCTGGAGAGAAGGGAGGACGAACCAGAGGAAGAGAAAAGAAGGGGGGGGGGGGGAGCTTTGAGGA
>CATIWK010724285.1:0-12261 GCA_949634005.1 Mallotus japonicus
AATTTCATAACTCTAGTGGTGGGATTGATTTTAACCACCTGTGATGCAATTTGATTGGCTCATCTGCATCATTATTTAAATAAATGATTTTTATAATTATCATTTATTTATTATTATCTTAATGGCATTTTTGAAATAATTTGATTGGCCATTAAAATAATTTAATTAAACCAAAATATTTGATTGGTATGAAATCTTTATAATTTTATCAGACTAAAAATATTTAATTAGTCTAGTTA
This sequence comes from Mallotus japonicus, assembly GCA_949634005.1. Lineage (NCBI taxonomy): Eukaryota > Viridiplantae > Streptophyta > Magnoliopsida > Malpighiales > Euphorbiaceae > Mallotus > Mallotus japonicus. The sequence continues at coordinate 240 of CATIWK010724285.1, forward strand.
AATTATTTAATAGACCAAAAATATTTTATTAGTCTAAAAATAATTTCTGAAAATTTACATGCCTACAAATGCCCCTCAAGATTTGTTCACAAAATTTATTGAAGTGGACATGTCTCAAAAAATTTAAAGAACATTGTAGCATTTTAACTTTATGCCTTAGAAAATATTTGACACTTGAAAATAAATTCACTGGAATTTGAAAACTTGAAAAACTTTAATCCAAATAATATTAGGATTTGAAATTTTTTTTATCCTAACATAATTTGAACTTGAATTTTTTTTAATCCAAATTTAATAAGGATTAAGAAATTGTAGTCCCAAAATATTTTGGACTTGAAGACAATTTAATCATAATAGGATTTATTTTTTTAATCCCAATATGATTTGAATTTAAATATTTAACTCAAGTTTAATTAGGACTGAAAATTTTTAATCCTAATATAATTTGAACTTGAGCAAACTTTAGTTATAATGGGACTTTGAAAACTTTAATCCTATTATAACTTGAATACAAAGATTTTAATCTCTATATAAAGGCACCCAAAGTAATTCTGCTCCCCCATCCAATTTGACGGAACATAACTTCGAATCAATATCATCCTTGAGCAGGTCCGGTGTGCTCTGCCTTCAATTTCCTTTGTGGCCATCTATTTTATGCAAAATTTTGTTTTGGCTTAAACTCACTTTGTGGCCATTCGTCTTCGTCATCAACAAAAACGAAGGACTTAGCACGTGTTCAGTGTTCTCATACTCTTTTTCTTTAATCCAGGCTCTGCTTCTTCTCTTTCTTTTAAAACCAATTTATTTTTTTTCAAAGATTTCCTTTCCACACTTTTTTTCTTTTATTACTGCACACTCTTTATCGGAACAAACTTGCCTATTTCTTTGGCCATGTTGATTTTTACATGCACATGTTTCACAGTACAATAAAGTCGTTGATGATTTTTGTTAATTCTTTTTTTTTTTCAACTTCATTGATTGATTTTTTTTTTTTCAGATTTTTTTCCTTGAATTTATTGATAAAGTCTAGACACTTTTCCATCTTTTAAGCCATCAACGTGAAGATTTTGCCTTCAATAGTCATTAAAAATCTCTATATTTTTAACTATAGACTATTCAACTTTGCCATCAATTTGAAGCTTTTTGCATCATCAACTTGAAGATTTTGCCTTCAACTTGAATAGTTGTTAAAAATCTTTATATTTTTAACTATAAACTATTCAACTTTGCCGTCAAGTCGAAGCTCTTTGCGTCACCAACTTGAAGACTTTGCCTTCAACTCGAATAGTCGTTAAAAATCTTTATATTTTTAACTATAAACTATTCAACTTTGCCGTCAAGTCAAAGCTCTTTGCGTCACCAACTTGAAGATTTTGCCTTCAACTTGAATAGTCGTTAAAAATCTTTATATTTTTAACTATAGACTATTCAACTTTGCCACCAATGGTTCATTTCAAAGATTGCAAGGACATTGATGATCATCAAAGCATCAAGATTATTGAAGACTTGAAAGATGGTGCCCGCTCAACTAGTGTTTTACATTTTCAAACGGCTACTATTGGTTCTTTTGCTTCCTCCTGGCCTTCTTCTAATGACGTTCCATTCCTTTCCAATTGATCCTTGAAGGTTTCTCATGATTTCATCAATCCATCTATTAAGGAACTCATCAACTGTTGCAGTCTCCCTCCCATTCATCACAAAGGTGTACCAAGACTTTACCGCTACTAGGGCAACGCATTCAAAACAAAGAGCTTGAATGGCCTTCAACCTTTGCAATTAATGGCAAATTCACTTTTTCAAAGTGTTATTGGGAGTGGCTAGAAGATGCTCTTCAGACCAACAAATCACTACTCATGAAAGCTCGAATTTATGATGTTGTCTTCACTTCTCTCTTCATTTATGACAAATCAACCAATGTCATGCGGTATTTTTATGAACATTGGAGTCCTTCCACAAATACTCTTTATAGAAAATTAAAGAAACTCTAATTGGATTTTCTTTTTTCAAGTAATTAAAGATTTATTTTTAAAAAAGTTGTTTTGTATAGATAGTATATGACTATTTTTTTTATATCAAATGTTTAATCTAAGCGATATTTTGAACTAGAGTTCAAATTACTATGATGTATAAAATTCTTCATGGTGGAAATTTATAGTTAGTTGTTAACTTGTTGTAATAATGTTGATTTCTAAAGTAAAAAGGCATAATAAAAAAGCTATTGCTATAAATCATTTAGATTAGGAAAAGGCTGAATGTCCATTAACTGAAATTTTATTGGAGGAATGCATAGTTTCACCCTTTTTTTGAACAACGTGAAATTTCATTGAAAGAGAAAGAACTTTAGAAGGTCATATATAAAATAGTTGGGATAAATATACAGATATTTCAGAAGTGTAAGTCATCAATTTTACTTCTATAGATGATAGGGTAGAAGTAATAAATATGACTTATCACAAACAAAAAAACAAAAAGTTATAACCCAGAAGTGCTGTCTTCAAGTAGCCAAAGTTTCTGCAGAGTCTTCTGTTGGGGTGTTCTTAAAGCTAGATAAGGAGTTTGATGACCTTGCAAGCTCCTTCAATTTAAACTTCCTAATTTTCTTTGAGCTAGCGCTGACTCTTAAATTGGCAGCGGAAAGAGGGAAGTTCTTTCCCAGAAGAGCTTCCATAGTTAACACAAACTGATTCCATTCTTGGAGAGGTTGGGCTTCCAATTGGAGAATAATCAATTTCTTTGTGGGACTTAAATTTGCTTGGAGGTTTTCCAACTGTTGGTTTGTTCTATGATGAAGTAATTCCTTCTGCTAGAGAGGTTTTGGGTCGTGACAAGAATGGTGTTTTTCTTCCTTGCAGCTATAGATACTTATTCCATGTCTATCATAAACTTTCACGTAAAGTTGAAAACCATTATACTTTGACCATTGATGATTAGATCAACTTTTGGTTTTAAGGCCCAACAAGATATTCAGAACCTCCAGAAAAAGATCATAATCATTCGAAGAGAACTTCTGCACCAAAGAAGACATTTTGCCCCTCAGGAGTCATTGACAAATCATTGCCACATGACAAGAATTGGCAAAGACCTTTTGATTTGCTTTGAGTGAAGGATCATGGTTTACAAGAAGAGATTTACTTAGTAGCATTCCTTTCATGTTGGCTTTGCAAATTTGTTCTTCCTCATCAATCTTCCAATCTTATTCACCCCAACACTTTTAAAGTTGCTAGCATGATGGCTACAGGAGATTTTTTTGCCTATCAGTTCCTGTTTTGGCAAGCATTTACCATGGACTACATCAAATTTTCACATCTACTAACCTGAAGGATGACAAGATTTGCTTTCCAGTGCATTATGTGTATTGTTTGTTGGCAGATAAGTATGACACACATTTTTCTCTAAAAGATAGAAGAAAAGAGAAAAACATGTCTTCATATGGTGGACTGAGGATGGCTCGATTCTACAAGAATCCTGAAGTGTGCAAGCTTTTTGAAGAACAAGAACTTTACAAAAACTTTCAAATTTTTCCACAACGAGAAAAATTAGTAGTTGATGATAATTCTCTTTGTGAAAATTCTTCCATTTGGGCAGAGTATTTGATTAACCTTCGATCAGGATACTTAGCTTCTCGTTTTGAAGACATCTTCTATATCCAACCATATAGTCCTCACAGATTCAGCAGGCAATTTGGATTTTGTCAAGACGTTCCTAGATCCTTTGAGGATGCAATTGACACACCATCATTAAAGAAAGTTCTTTAATTTTGGAATTCTCTTACAAAGGTTGGGAGTCAATCTAAAGTTATAATGCAACACAGAGTTCTTAAGGATTTCTTCCATGCCATTAAAAGCTATATTGACTGGTGGTCCAAAGAATGGTCCTAAGCTTTTCATTCTTCCAAACGCAGTCCTTTTGATCCACCACTTAATTTATTTAAATCAAGCAGAATTCCAAAGCATATTCCTTATGTTCAACCAACAAAACCAATAGTTGAAGTTGAAAAAAAACCATCTCCTACCATGTTGAAGAAGAAAAGGAAGCTCTTAAGCCAAGAAGGAAGTGGTGAATCAAATCCCAAGAATGCATCTATTTCTTCAGCAAAAAAGCGCCTTAGAGAAGAAAATATTCATCACATCCTTAATGAAGAAGTAAGCGATCTTGAAAGTAGTTCTGATAATGGTTTGAAAAGAGCTAAAATCCAAGAGAAGGAACCTGTCCATTTAATTGAGTTAAACCACCTTGATGATCTTCCTAACTCTTCCTACTTTCAAGGCATTCATTTTGATGTGAGCTTTTTCTTTAATATTTTGTTTATTTATTTATTTTTTTTATCTCCATTTTAATATTTTGATTTTTTTTAGGTTGATGGAGATGAAAACAACATTCTTGAACAAAGTGCATTTTCTATAAATTGTACTCCTGCATTTGACAAGATTGTTGATAGAATGGAGGCTATAAATTAGTTACCAACTGAAATTAATAATGTTCTAGAGGAAAATTTGCCAACACTAAGAGTAGAAATTATCAGAAGCTAATGGTGCTGCCCCTTCCACACTTTCTTGATTTCATGGGGAAGATTTCCTTTTCAAACATCGTTGTGAACTTGCTGCTTATGCATTGAGAGATTTGCGAAGTAAAATTACTAATGCAACTTTCTCAGATGTTTCCTCCTTTACTGATAAAATATTCAAAGTCTTTGATGAGATACAATCTGTTGAGAAAGTTAATATCTCCTATCCAAAGCGACGATTTGAATAATACCTTGAGAAGATCAGAAAATTTGAGGAACTAAACTCCAAATTGTCTTCGAAGCCACCAAGGGTCCAACATCTTATAACACTTGGAAAACTCAAAGAGAAGTGTGATGAAATAAAAGTTCTGGAGAATGCAGCTTTAAAAAAACATCAATCCATTGAACATGAATTAATCCAAGTCAATGAAGAGCTCCAAAAATTGATTTCTAGAGAGAAGGAACTCTGCAGAATGCTAAAAAAGAACTGTTTGACAGACAATGAGATATTTCTAAAATCAATGATGAAATATCTAAAATGGCATATGCCTCCATTCGTGATCCAACAGAGGAATGCTCTTTACAAGAACTTCAAGATTTGCTTGAAAGGGAACGTGATGATTTGAAAGACTTTGAGTGGAGGCCTTAGATTTTTTTATACCTTTCTTTTTTTTTATTTTTTTTTCATTTTGATGAAATTGTCCCTTCAAACTTAGTTTGTTTTATACTTATTCATATCAATTATATGATAGCATTTCTTCATATAATTTATTTATGAAAAGTATGTTTTTTTTTTTGTTGGTGTAACTGAACTTAGTAAAATACTAAGTTGCCTACGTACCTTCTTGAGAAGGATCAAGTCATAACGTAGTTCAAAATTTTTTTTTTGGTATGATTAAACTTAGTAAAATACTAAGCTGCCTACATACCTTCTTGAGAAGGATCAAGTCATAATGTAGTTCAATTGTTTTTTTTGTATGACTGAACTTAGCAAAATACTAGTACCTTCTTGAGAAGGATCAAGTCATAACGTAGTTCATTTTTTTTTTGCACTAACTTTTGTCTAAGTTGCCTTGTGATAGGTTTTCAACTTAGTGAGATTTTTTTTTTGCCATTCGCAGTTTTAGCTCATGCGGGCCAGAAGCTACAATGAGCCTTAAGCTTAGTATCTTTTTAGAAATTTGCCATTGATAGGCCCAATGCGCACTCCATCTTTATCTACTATCTTGTATGCTCTGTTGGAGTAGACTTCTTGCACAACATGTGGTCCATCCCAATTTGAAAGAAATTTATTGCCCATGTGGTGAGACACAATGATTGGCTTTCTTATTACAAGAATGAGATCTCCAACTTGAAAAGATTATGGCCTCACTTTCTTGTTGAATGCTCTTGATAGTCTAGCCTGATAACATTCTAAATATTGTTGAGCTTCAAGTCATTTTTCATCAGTGCTTCCAATTCTTAAAGGCTTAAGCTGACATTCTCTTCATTTGAAAGCCCTTCTTGAATTGTAATTCTTAAAGAGGGAACTTGTTGTTTTAATGGAAGAACAGCTTCCACACCATAAACAAGTGAATATGGAGTCGCTTGTGTTGGTGTTCGATATGTAGTTCGATAAGCCCATAATGCTTCTCCTATCTTTTCGTGCCAATCCCGTTTTGAACGACCTATAATCTTTTTAAGAAGATTGCACAAGGTTTTATTGAATGCTTCGACTAGCCTATTTGCAGGTGCATTATACATTAAAGAATAATGTTGCTTGAAGCCAAACTGTTCACATAGCTTGTTCATTGCCTTATTATAGAACTCTTTGCCATTATCAGTTATGATATAACGAGGAACACCATAATGATAAATAATGTTTGCTTGAATGAAGTTCATAACAGTTTCTTTCTTGACTTTTTTTGTATGCTATAGCTTCAGCCCATTTAGAGAAGTAATTTGTTACAGCTAGAATATAGAGATGACCACATGAGCTCTTTGGCAAAGGTCCTACAACATCAACTCCCCAAGCATCAAAAGGCTAAGATGCAACTGTAGTATGAAGTGGTTCTGGTGGCCGGCTGGCGTATCACATTTGTATGAAACTGGCATTCTTGACATCTTCTAGCATAGTCCATGCAATCCTTAACCATTATGGGCCAATAATATCCCATCCTTTTGATTTGAAAGTGAAGTTTTGGACCAGATTGATGAGCTCCACATATCCCAGAATGTGCCTTCTGTAATGCCTTAGCAACTTCTTCTTCTCCTAAACAACGCATGAGAATACCATCAAAGGAACATCTATAAAGGGTTCCCTTATAGTATATAAATCTAAAAGCCCGATGTTTAACCTAAGTTTTATGGCGCACATCATTTGGCAACTTTCCATATTCTAGATAATCAATGAGTGGTTGACGCCAATCATCCCTGTCAATTTCATAGACAGAAATAATATTTACTTTATTTTCATCTTCAATTTTAATCGATGATGAAATAACCATTCACTGGCAAATTGGAACTTGGATTCCCTCATTCGATATAGCTAGTGTTGATGCCAAATTAGCTAAAGCATCAGCTTGTCGGTTCTCTTTCCGTGAAACATGCTTAATTGAGAAGGTATCAAATTGAGTTAGTAACGTTAAGGCATACTTGAAATAAGGTATTAACTCAAATTTCTTTACTTCATAGAGCATGAGAAGTTGATTAATAATCAACTTTGAATCTTTAAAAATTTTGAGATTTGAAATGCATATTGATTGCCATCTCTAATCCCAGAATCAAGGCTTGATACTATGCCACATTATTTGAGCAAAGTTCTTTTAAATTGAATGCAAAGGGTAAAAGATCTCCTTCTGGGCTAATGAAAATTACTTCAGCACTTGCACCGCTATGTCTAGCTGCTCCATCAAAAAACATTCTCCAAGGACTTGGAACTCTATAAAGGAAACATCTTCATCTGGAAAGTCTTTAGAGAACTCCCAGTTATCAGGAATTGGATGATCAGCAAGAAAATCTGCAAGAGCTTGGCCTTTAACTGCCTTCTGACGGATGTAAGCAATTTCAAATTCTTGTAGCAAAAATGCTCATTTAGCTAACCTTCCTGATAGAACTGGCTTCGACATGATGTATTTAATAGGATTTGCTCGAGAAATTAGATGAATGGAATGAGCTTGGAAATAATGCCTTAGCTTCTTTATGGCAAACATTAAAGCTAACACACATTTTTCAATTATTGTGTATTTCAACTCAGCACCATTCAACATTCTACTAAGATAGTAGAGTGCATTATCTTTTCCTTCATCATTCTTTTATGCTAGCAAGACTCCTAATGAGTGCTCTTGTGTAAATATATAAAGGATGAGAGGACGTCCTAAAACTGGAGCTTTTAGAACAGGTGGGCTTAAGAGATATGTTTTAATGCTTTTGAAAGCATGACTTTGTGCTTCATCCCATTCGAAAGGAACATCCTTTTTCATCAATCTACTGAAAGGCTGACATCTTCCTGCTAAGTTCGAAATAAATCTTCTAATAAATGCCAACTTTCCTTGCAAGCTTTTGAGTTCATAGATGTTTCTTGGTTCTGGCATCTTAAGAATGGCATCAATCTTTGTTTGGTCAATATTAATGCTTCAATGACATACTATAAATCCAAAGAATTTACCTGAAGAGACTCCAAAACCAAATTTGAGTGGATTCATTTTGAGTTGATACTTTCAAAGATGCTCAAATACTTCTCAAAGGTCTTGCAGATGATTATTCATCTTTTTAGACTTTAAAACCAAGTCATCCACATAACATTTGACATTTTTGTGGAGCATATCATCAAAAATCTTTTGCATTGCTCGTTGATATATTGTCCCTGCATTTTTAAGACCGAAAGGCATGACTTTATAGCAATAAATCCCTTTTGGCATTCGAAAAGCAATTGCCTTTGCATCTTCTGCATCCATTGGAATTTGATTGTATCCAGATGACCTATTAAGAAAAGATAATCTTTCATAGCTAGTAGTAGTGTCAATCATGATCTTAGTGATAGGCAATGGAAAATCATCTTTAGGACAAGCATTATTAAGATCTCGAAAGTCAACATAGACTCGAATTTGACAATTTTTTTCCTATTGGAACAATGTTTGAAATCCATTTTGGATACTTAACTTCTTCAATGAAACCAGCGTCAATCAGTTTATTAACTTCAGCTTCAATTTGAGGAATTAACTCAGGTCGAAAGTGTCTTTGAGGTTGCTTAACTAGATTTGCCCCCTTTTTAATTGCCAAACGATGAACAACCACCTTTGGATCTAAGCTAGACATCTCTTTGTATGACCATGCAAAGACATCCTTGTATTCGATCATGAGTTGCTTGTAAGCGTCTTCTTCTTCTTCTTGAGACAAATTTGTACTTAGGAAGATTGGTTGAGGATTTTTAGTAGTCCCCAAGTTAATCTCCTTTAGTTCATCCACTGCAGCTTGGTTTCCTTCTTCAAACTTTGTTGGAGCTTCTTCTGCATCTTCCTCAATGGTTGGGTCTTCTTTATCATCATCACTTATAGTGACAGAATATGATAGCATCACATCCACTTCTTCCTTTTCCTCTTGATGAGGGAATGGGTTAGTGATCACCACTATTTGTTGTTTTGCTTTGAGTACTTTACCAGTTGTAACAACCCATTTGCTTTGACGGATCATATGTGATGATACTTTACTTTCAATTTCCTTATGTATCACTGGCAAAGGAAATTTAATTTTGGCCTTCTTGAACCTTTTTCTCTTCAAGACTCTAAGTCTATCTTTGGCAGAAACTTGCTTAAGTTTTGAACTATCGCCTATTTGTGTTCCAATGTGATCAAACACTGAAGCATGACTTGCATGAGTTCTTAACTGATAAAAAACTGAAGACTTGGCTTTGACAAACTTGTTTCCTTCATCCTCAACTGTGATGTAGTTAGAAGCGCTTTTATGAATCTTTAAGTGTAAGGGAGTTGAAGGATGGTATCCAAGACCCTTTTTAGAGGCTTGAGGATTTACTTCCTTTTTCATCCAAACCTTTTGAATTTCATTGGAAAGGCTTTTATCTTGCTGGGATTTCTCTTGCCCCTTTAATAATAAAGTGCTTTGTTGACCAAATCCTGCTTTGGCTAACAACTTGTAAGCATTAGGATCAAAACCATTTACACGTTTGGTGGGCAAGTCTTCATGCTCTCCAGTTGATCCTTGAGAATGCTTTATAAACCCTTTCAATGGTTCTTGAGTTTCTTTCTTCGCCATAAGCTTTGTGATGGGAAGGATCAAATCCTTTAGTTCCTTGACGACATTTTCATCTTGGCTCTTGAAGGAACCTTGTCTTTCTAACTTCTGTTTTACTGGAATGCATCCAATTTTAGAAGCCACTTGTATAGGATTGCCGTGTTGTTTTCGAACTTCTTTCTTCTCCTCTCAACTTTCTGTGAAGGATGAATGATCTTCCCTAGATGGCTCTGTTCCCTTTTTACTAAGTTCTTCTTTGGGCTGATTTTCTGAATCAACTTCAACTTGTATCTCATCATCTATTGTTGCCTCAAAGTAAAACTTAGCATCTGCATAGTGCGATTCTACTTCATTAAATGGATTAGTATCTGCCATAAGATAAATATAAAATGAAACGGTGCTGTTTGAATCTAGGAGCAAACACTTGGAAGGGCAAAAAAGAAAACAAATGCAGTGGATGCGAGATCCAACAATACGTTGCCGTTTTTCCCTTTAGCTGCTGCACAGTTAGGTAAAAAACGTAAATATAAATCCTAATCACATGGTGGCAAAATCGTTAATTGGATCAAAATAGAAGGTCAAAAACACACTGTAGCAGCACAGTAAAATTAGAGTTTCATCTTTTCATATAAATAAATATATAAGACTTTGGTCAAAAAAAAAAATATAAGACCTGAAAAAAAAAAAAAGATAAGACCTGAAAGTTTCCACCAAGCTTTGCATTTCTCTTTTGTGCTTTAATAAAGAAAACAACTATCAGAATGGGAAAGCCATAATTAACGCAAATGAAGACTAAACAAAGTAAAAGTAATGAGAGGAAAGAGAGAGCCACTTTGGGAAAAGGTTGTGTTTATGGAGTCTCGTCCCCACTCCACATAAAGCTTTTGTAAAGAATTTTTCTTCGCATTAAGCAGATCACTAATTCAACATTAGTGGTAAAAAAATATGAGATAATTAATTTTTCTTCATTTTTGACAGATTTGTATGTCTTAAATATTTAGATAATAGACCATTAAGTAGGACATGCTCTTAGCATCTGCCAATAGATCACTAATTCAACATTAGTGGTAAAAAAAAATGAGATAATTAAATAGTGAAAAAAAATATCTCTATCTTCTATCTGTTTGCCTCTGGACCTTTTGTTGTGATTTTGTGAGCGTACCAGGTGTGTGAGGTACACCAACCAGAAACCTTTGACTTCTTAGAGACAATTGTATGTAGTTGAGGGACCTAAACTATTGAGTTCTTGAATTAACTGCAGGGAAATAGTTTAATTCAACATTGAAAATGCTTGTTTTGAAAATAAAAGAAAAGATTCATTGAAATGAAAATGAAAACTAATTACAAACGAAGTTTTCATAAACTAGATTGTTTACTGGAATTGAAATTGAAAAGAAAACAACGAAAAACAGAGTTGATTGTTGTCTATGTTGTTGAGTTTGTAGAGATTGTGTGTGCAGAGGTTAATGTCTGTTCTTTATTCCCAGAGAACCTCTTTTATCCCTTCTTCATAACTGCTTTTTTCCATGTTCACCACTTTTTGTTGAATTCTATCTCTTAGTAACCACCAACTTAATTAATTAATTAATTTACTAATTTAAATGATGGACTTTATCAAAACTTTGGATTTGATACGAACACTATCCAAAAAAATTTCACCAAAGCTTAGTCATTTAGTTTTAAAATAAAATAAAATAAATTCTCCTCATAAATCTTTTAGAATTCATTTCTGCTGCTTTTTTTTTCTTTTAAATTAAGATATAAACAATAAAAATTATATTGTATTGTATAATTAGTAATCTTAGCGGTGAAATGAAGTAGCTTTTTTTTACAATGATTTTTTTATGTAATGTAATATATTTTTGGATGTAGTTTATTATTTTTAGATGTAGACTATTTCACTAATTTTTTTAATATAAATAGTTTTAATGATGAAATAATAATAATAATAATAATAATAATAATAATAATTTAACATTTTTTGAATTAATAATAATATTATTAAACTATTTCAAAATAGTTTGTCCTCTTTTTTGTAATTATTAATAATAATGACCACAATATCAAACATAAATATTAAAACTTAAATTATTATTATTATAAATTAATGAAAAATAAATCTATATATAAAATTAATAAACAACATGCAAAAATATGTTATATTATAAAATTACTAAAAAAATTATTTTGAAGTGGAATGATTAAATAAATAAATAAACTACTTGTCATCAAGTGGCGGAATATATTGTTTCTTGAACATATACATTCCGCCACTTCAAGTGGCAAAAT
>CATIWK010724300.1:0-17123 GCA_949634005.1 Mallotus japonicus
TCAAAATTTTAGCGAATATGAAAGGCGAAAGAGTTATAAATTTTAGTTTTATTCAGATCCCTGAGTAACTCTTTGATTTCACATAGTAAGAGTAAGCTCACCTTAAATGATATTAGAGCCTCAGAAAAAGATAAAAAAAAAATTTTTAGAACTTTTTATAATTTTAGGACTAAATTTTAAAAATAAAAAGATTAATGAATTAAAAAGTATAAAAAGAAAAATTATAAGGAGTAAAAATTTTTAATAGTACCCTTTTAGGTAAATTGTATCAAAGGTTACAAAACTTTATATTAAATTTCAATTTTTATCTTTTTGGTTATAAAATATTAATTTTAATTACACAGAAAAGTAATCTAAAAAAATTCTAGCTAATTTAAATAACGTGGCACATCGAAGTTGCCACATAATAGTCCAACTTAATAAAAATATTATGTCACATTGTCATGCCATCTTATTTATAAAACTATTCATCATAATTTTATAAGATTGAGTGTAAAAAATTAAAAAAATAATGTAAAATTATGGTTAATAATTAATTTTATGAATAAGGTGGCGTGAAGTATTATATGACAATTCTTGTTGAATTGCACTGTGAATCTGTGATTTGATAACTCTATTGTGTCACGTTATCTAAATTAGTCATAATTATTTTGGGTGGTTTCTTTATATAATTAAAATCAATGTTTTGTAACCAAAAAATACAAATAAAAAGTTATGAAATTAAAATAAAATTTAACATAAAGTTTAATAACCTCTTATTATGCAATTAATTTGGTACCTTTTTAAAAAAAATTGAAATTAGGTGATTAAAAAATTGAGATAAGGTACTCAATTTGAAATAAAAAGTAAAAATTAGGAATAGTCCAAGCTAATAACCCGCCAACGGACCACCCTTTGTTCTGCTACCTGTATAATTGTTTATAATTTTATTTATTTTAGATATTATTGTTATTGTATATAATAAAATATTTTTCAAAAATTAATATAATAATATATATTAAATAATACGTAAATTATGAGAGAATAATAAATACATTTAAATAATTTAACTAAACAATAAACACATGAAAATGTATATATTATATATAAATATAATTATTTTTATTTATTAATTTTTAAATTATTAATTTATAGAAGCTGTATTGAATCTTGGAATGTATGAAAATTAAGAGGAGAATATTAAAAATAAAAATATAGAAAATATTTTGTGGTTAGATTTTTATTTAGAGGTTTGTATTTTTTTGACATTTAAATATTTATTTGTTTATTTTCATTACGTGTTATTAGAATATATAATGTAATGTCAAAATAATATAAATACCTAATAATAAACTTATTTACTAAATAATATATTAGTCAACTAATTACAATGAAATTAAAATATATAAAATGTATTTTTAATTTTACTAAAAAATTTATAATATTTTTTAAAATATTGATATAGTTATGGCAATAATAATGATATAGTTATGACAATAATAAATCAGAAAATAAAATTATAAACTTCTTAAATATAAAAAATTATAAATTTTTTAGTGAAAATAAAAGAAAGGGAAAATTTATATATTAAAAATGTAGTAGTTAACACTTGACTTTACCTGGCCCAAAAGTAAAGATCCAATGATGAAAATTCAATAAATGAGTTTGATGGTATAAAAGCTTAATCTCATCCTTCTTTAATGGGCTAATGACCCAAAAAAAGCTTTCTGATCACATCATTAAGACAGACCCCTTAGCACTAAGGTGATGCCTTAGTGATGCTAAACTATTTTTTAATAATGAAAAAATCAAGTTTTAACGTCATTTTCTCCAATGTTTCACACTGTTAACGCGGTTGCTAATAGTTAGAGAACGTGGGGGAAGCATTAGAGTGGTTTTTTTAGTAGGTTTTGGATACTAAGAATGATAAAACAAGAAAAAAAAAAAAGAGGAGGGAGCTTAAAAAAAAGAAAAAACAATAAGGCTTGAAAAAAAGAGGAATGTAAAAAAACATCGAGAAAAACAATGGAAAAAGGGAGAGAAAACGGGAAAAAAAAAACACTCAAAGAGGAAAAATTTGAGAAAAGGGAAGCCTTATAGGGAGAAGAGAATCCAAAAAAGAGAGGCCATAAAAAGAAAATAAGAAGTGAAGCTGAGAGGGTGAATCTGAAAACAAAATGGAAAGAAACTCTCTCTCTCTTGTTTTCCTTCTGTACTCCATCTACTAGAAGTCTCCATATTTTTCTATTTTTTTTCTGGTTAGTAGAATTTTTACTTATATATATATATATATATAAGTTCTTTTTGCTATCTTTGGGACTCAATTTGGGGTTTATCCCTTTTTTCCTCAAAATGAATTCATGAGTTCATTTTGATTTTTGTTCACCATCTTTATTGTGAGGATCTGCTATATATATATTTTTTTTATGACAGTGGCTGAAGTATATGAGATTTTATTGCTTTTACATTTCCAAGAGTGAGGTTAGATTTGAGAGTGTTTAAATAGCTCATTGTTAGCTATTTGAGGAGTTTTTACTCCTCTCTCTTCACCTGGTTATTTAAACAACCTTCTCTACATATATTGTAGTCTACTTCTCTTGAATTTATGTACAAGATTTATGCTTATTTATTTTCAAAGTTGGCCTGAAATCTTCAAGACATGAGCAGCAATAAAGGAAGGAAGGAAAGCGAGGCAAAAGTCTTCTTTTGTATGCTTGGTTTTTTTAGAGGTTTTGGGCTATTTTTGGTCTTTACTTTGGATAAGTCCATTGGACTTTAAATCTCATGTACTTCTTTTATTATGAATGATAATATTTTCTTATGACCAAAAGAAAAAAAGAAAACAAAATGGACAACAAGAAAATAATTTGAACAAAAAAAGCCGAAAATGACAAAATCGGGTTTGACAAGGAGAGAAGATATTGATTTTTACACTATTCAAGGTTTGCTATTGACACATTGAGAAATTATGAGGGCCAAGACAGGGTGCTAAACTTGTGCTTAAATAGTAAGACCTCCCTTAACGTTTTCTTTGTTTTACTTAACATTTTAAGGCAATTTACACTTTAATTTTTGAATACATTGAAATTTTATGGCCTTACGGCATTGTGTTAATGTAATTCTAGTATATAGCTAATGTATTTTACTTGAAGTGAGTTTTGTTTTTGTCTTTAAAGTATATATCAAAATTTGTGTTTCAATTTAAAGTTATAAGGTACTAGCGCGACGTCTTACAGATGAGGTATCACCTTAGTGTTAGAATTTCGCTTTAGTATCAATAAAAAAACGCTTCATCATATAAGAACCATCTTTGCATTGTCAGGATGATGTTAACATGTTTATGCATAATTTTGAATTTATCTATGTCATCATCCTTCTTTATAGTCTGGATTATGTTAGGAATTGTTTAAAATCAATTATTCATCCTTTTATTCCGAAATTTACTTAGATTTGATAGATTTAATTTTCAATGATTGTGTTCTATTAATTGCCTAGTTTTGATCATTTTTGGTTTAGTCAATGTTTCATAAGGTATTAGCGGTTTAGTTAATTAGTTTCTTTGAATTTTCATTAATTTTTATTTGATATTTTGAGGGCTAGCATTTTTCTTGTTTTGTAGGTTTTTATGGAAGGTATAATTTAAGTTTAATTTTAATATCTTTATTAGTTCAAGCAGGATTAATTTAATCATGTTGTTTTCATGTTTATTTTCATGTAAAAAAAGTTGTATCATTTTTCCTCCACCCATTTCTATGCATGTGCATTTTTATTTTATTTGATTATATGTTGAATAGATGAATGTATTATGCAATGGATGGTGTGAATCAAACTTAATTTTAAGAAAATTGCTTAATAAAAAATTTAGACTTAATTTCAAAATTTGGAAATTGTTTGAAGGCAATTGCAATTTTGCATGTTAATGAAAAAATAATTAAAATAATGAAACACAAAATATAAATAGAGGCCGATTGTAAGGTCACGTAGACATTTAAAAGCCCATACATAGTTTTTGGGTCCAGTCTATAGGGACAACTGTTGGGCTTCCCATGGGATCAAGTTGCTATATAGTGTGTCTCGGATTTCATCCGGATGACGGCTCTATCTCCGATATAGACCTATAACTTATGATTGTACTACCTATTGGGCCCTGAACCTATACAATATTATGGTTGTTAAATACTTGGACGCGACGTTGAACTTGCCGCGTACAGTAGCCAAAATCAAAATAAATAAAATTCTCTCAAAAAAATCAAAATAAAAAAATGACAATTACTATTGCGTTGTGTTGCAATAAATACTTGGGCTATAATGTTGCAAATATAAGGAAAAATTACACCATACATTGTGTTTGACTTAAATATTTTTAAAAATACGATGCGCTTTTTTTTTCATGCTTAACTCTCTACTTTTCTTCTTTATCTTTTTTTTTCTTTTTATTTTTACGATTTTTTCTCGTTCTCGTTCAAAAGTGAAGGAAGCAGAAGTAGACAACAAGTCCTTTCTTTTCATTTTTTTTTTTTGCTTCTTTCAAAACTAAATCTCTCTTACTCTCTGTTGAAAGAACTGGAGAAGAAGCAAATACATGAACCTAAAACTACACTGAAAAATATCCAACACTGTCAATGATAGAAAAAAATTGAGACATTAAGATGATACGGATGAAAACAATGACGATGATTTTTTTTTAGAAAACAAACTGAAAAAGAAAAAAGATGATGATGCTGAAGAAGAAAACATAGAAAAAAACTTTTTAATTTTAGATGATGAGTTTCAAAAGGAGAAGAAGAAGAAGATGATGATGAAGATGGTGAGTTTTGGTTGTTTTGTAGGCATTTGTCAAAACAAACATGAAAACAACCAGAAAAACCATCAGAAAACAAGCTCATGAAACTGAAAATAAACCAAAATAAAAATAAAAATAAAAACAACCGCGAAAATAACTAGAAAAACAATTGCCAAAATAACCATAAAAACAAATAGAAAAACCATTACAAAAAAGCTCATAAAACTGAAAAAGAATCAACCAAAAAAACAACAACCGCCAAAACAACAATAAAAACAACCACCAAAACAATAAGGAAAACAAACCGCCAAAACAACAAAAAAACAACTATGAGCCAAAAACAACCTCATAAAACTAAAAAACAAAAATAACCGCCAAAACAACCATGAACCAAAAATACCATGAAAAAAACCTCATAAAACTAAAAAAAAAAAACAACCGCCAAAACAATAATGAAAACAAACCATAAATCAGGAAAACACACACTCTTAACAATTCAAATAAATCAAACCAGACCATTACAAATTCCAACTCCTAAAATAATTATAAAGTTCAAGTTTTTAGCTATGAAAATTCTTCTTTTCAAAATAAATAAATAAAAAGACAATTTTACTCGCAAAGTCACTTACTTTTTCTCTGCTTGCTTTATCTTTAAGATCTTTACTAGCCATTGAAGGAAAAAGATCGAGAAAAGCAAAAATTAGATCAACAAATTAAAAAAAAAAGCGATGGATAAGAATTTTTGAAGAGAAAATTTCTAGTTGTTTAGTTTTGTTTTGGAGAAAATGTTGATGATGATATCATGCAAGAATAGAGGATAAAAAGAAGGAAAAAAAAATTGTAGAAAAAAAAAAAGAGAGAAGAAGAAGAAGACCGTAGTAGGGAATAAAAAGAGAGAAAAAGAAAAAAAAGAGGAAAAGAAGAAGAAAGAAGAAATAGAAGAAGAATAAGAACACCGTAGTAGAAAATGAAAAGAGAGGAAAAAAAAAATTGTAGAGAAAAAAAAAAGAAAGAGAAGAAGAAAGAAGAAAATACTATATATTTGAAAGAGTTTTTCCATATTTTAGTATTTTTGTAAAATTTTTTTAGTCAATTATAAAAGTGAATATATATATATATATATATATCTTTTATACATTTTTTGGAAAAAATCTCCAAATATAAATGGAAGTTTATAACCAATATCCAGGGCCGAAAGCCTCATTTGAAGAAGAAAGAAACCATAACGCCTCAACTCCTCTAAAACTCTTTAAATAGTTTCACTATTTTTTATCCATTTTAAATTATATATTTTTTTAAAAGTAATTAACTTACTAATTTATCAATAATTTTTAATATACCTTTTTATATAAATAATCTTATTTAGTAAAATAATAGTAATAAATGCACAGTATTAATTGAAATATACACTAAAAATTTTACATTTTTTACTTGTCCCTTATTTGGTTTTTATTTGATTCAATTTCACTAAAAAATTCATTTCATTTTTAAATAAAATTTTATTAATAAAATTTGTTTAGTTTAAATAAATATTTTATAAAATAATTCATTTGGATATTCTAATAATTTTTTAAAATTTAGTGTAGTATTAAGTAATTTTATAAATTAAAAAATTAGAATTGAAAATACATTTTACAAACATATTATTCAAACCAAATTCAACCACTTGAATTTATTTATAAAATTTATATTAAGCACTTTAAACGATCAACTAATGAGAATTGTGGATTGTATAAGAA
The DNA here is from genome assembly GCA_949634005.1 of Mallotus japonicus. Taxonomy (NCBI): domain Eukaryota; kingdom Viridiplantae; phylum Streptophyta; class Magnoliopsida; order Malpighiales; family Euphorbiaceae; genus Mallotus; species Mallotus japonicus. Next base: position 6,502 of record CATIWK010724300.1, read on the forward strand.
GTAGCTATTTTTTCTATTAATTAATTAATTAAGTAAAATACAAAAGAACAAACAGAGCCCCATAGAGGTTACTGGGCCAAGTTCTTAGGCTTTTAAACACAGGCCCAGAGTTCTGACACAGAGAAACGTTTCGTCCGTTTTCAAAACAAAAAAAAGAGGAAACGTTTCGTTGCAATGCCATGGAGTCGAAGAGAAAGCTCCAATGCTCCACAGTCCACACGCACACAACAGATCAGAAGCACAAGCAATTTTTAACAGGAATTGAAGTGTTTCCTCTCTGCACTGTCACTATTTCTTCACTGATTCAGCTTCACTAAACCCTAAATCAACGCAACAACATTTCTTTTTAGATAAAAAAACAACACTTGCAGCATTGCTACAAAGCTAAGAAACAGTGGAAAAATGGGGTGGGGCATGGCGATTTACGAGGGAGTAGTGGTGGTTGGGTCGCTAGGGTTATTAGGTTGGGCGGGGCTCTGGTTTTTGAACCGAAGACTGTACAAAGAGTACGAAGAGAAAAGAGCATTAGTTCAGATCATATTTAGTGTTGTTTTTGCGTTCTCTTGCAATCTGCTTCAGCTTGTTCTTTTCGAGATAATTCCTTTTCTCTCCAAAGAGTAAAGCTATCTATCTATTTCCTTTGTCTCTGTTTTTCATTTGTTTTTTGTTTCAGTTGATAAATTGAAGTGATGGTGTACTGTTGAGTAATTGTATCCTGTGTGCAGGTCGAGATGGATTAATTGGAAGGTGGATCTGTTTTGTTTGATATTGTTATTGGTCTTTATGTTGCCTTATTATCATTGCTACTTGATGCTTTGTAACAACGGTATGTTATGTTTTCTATATGCTGAATATGTCAGTTGTTGTACTTAATAGTTTGGTACTAATAAAATCAATTGAATTGAATTTACATTTTGTCAATTCTTTATGTTTCGAAAGATTATAGTTGCTAGAATACATTTTGAAAGAAGTGAAACTATGCTGCAAATGATATTATTTTGAATGATTTCTGCTTACATGATTTATTCCAAACAAGGTCCGCGTGATTTATGCATAGGGGAAATTTCCACCTGTGGATGAGTAGTAGTAATGTTTTTTTTTTTTTAATTATTATGTGTTCAAATTTCTAGGATTAGAATGTAATGGCAAGGGTTTAATAGAGTTTTCGTTTCTTTTTATGGAAATTGGATTTTTTTCCCCAGGTGTAAGGAAGGAAAGGGCTGCACTTGGAGCCATTTTATTCTTGCTGGCCTTTCTTTATGCTTTTTGGCGTATGGGCATTCACTTTCCTATGCCTTCCCCTGATAAAGGTTTCTGTTTGTTTTCTTTATGCTTACATCTACTCTCTTGCTGCTCATAAATGCATATGTATGTCTGCTTTTGCATGTGTGCTTGCTTACTTTTTCATTTTTCCTCTATTAAGAATTCATCCCATGCATGGATACTCATACTTGAGTTTTGATGCATTTTGGTGAAACATGATAGTGTGGAAGAAAATGATGTCGGTGATTGTGTCTTTAGAGTATTCATGATGAATTGAAAATATTAACCAGAACTTTCAAAGATTAAAATGTAAAAAATGTAATATTCTAATGTTGGACATAGTTTTAGAGACCATAAATTAGAATGAATTTGAAAAAATTTTGATTAATTAAATGTAACATAATTACATCTAAAGCGCACGCGCGCACACACACACATTGATCAACATAGAGCCTCTGTAAATATCTGGAAATTCCATTACGTGGTAATATTTTAAATCTATTTCCCCCTTTTGGTTCCTTTTCTGTTTACTGGCTGATTCTGTGTTGAAGATAAAACATGTTTACCTATCCAGTTCCTGTGGCAGGATGTTAGGAGAAAGCACATCGTCTTTTGTAAGAGTATTGGTTGTGGCTGTATAGCGTCTATTCTACTTGTAGTCCAGATATGATGTGGTTTTACAGTTCATTCATATAGTTGCTTCATATCAATCATTTTTAACATGCTATATTTTCACCATGACCCATATTGTTTACCTTTTGCATGACTTCCTGTATGTTTATGTGCATCTTCCTCTCTTCTTTCAGTTTACATTGTTGTTTATTTTAGTAGTTTTTACCATTGATTTTTTTGCTGTTTGACCATTCTCAATTTCTCCCTTTAGGTTTCTTCACCATGCCTCAACTAGTGAGCCGAATCGGGGTCATTGGTGTGACTGTCATGGCTGTTTTATCTGGTTTTGGAGCAGTAAATTTGCCATATAGTTATTTATCTCTTTTTATCAGGTAAATACATGCTATTGATAATCTTTTTTTCTATGCCTGCGCGATCCCTTTATTTTTCTGACTCTTTGCTTTTTATCAGTGTAACAATGTTTGAATCGCTTCATAGTCATTACTTCACCTACGGGTGCTTGTAAAAAATATTGTTTTCATAAATTTGTGTTTGTAACACGTGAGGGTAATAAAAATGCCTGGAACTTGGTAATTCCAACCTCAAGGTCCCTAGGTGTGGGATTCGTGCTATCACTTGTTGTATAGCTTGGTCAGTCTGTGGCATGATTGGAATTCGGATTATACTGCACCAATTGAATGGATTTTCCATCTTATTGATCTAGCTGTCTGATTGAAGAAGGTATTTTCTTTTGTCTGGAGTAACCATAATTTGCACTTAATCAGTGTCATGATACAGCTGAGTATGTTGTGGGATATTGATCTGACCAAATAAAATTGAGATAATGAAGAAAGATGTTGACCTATGACTAATAATTGAAAATGATAAATGAAGATTGGAAATAGTAAAGCAAATATGGGCAAATAGAAAAGATTTTTGATTAGATAATGAAGCCTCCTCGGTCGCTATGTTCTTATTAGTTTTAACATTAACAGTTTCGAGGTTCATTCCATAAGTGTAGCTGAAATATTTCATCACTAGATAAACAGAAGTGGATAAAGATCTGTATAAATTGATCAAGCGAAGTACTTCACCATATCTTTTGGTAAATGAGTGATGCCCTCAACTAATGTGGACTACACCCAAACATTTTCAGCATGTACTTACTAGCTAGCCAGTGTATGTTTCCAAATACGTAACACAGTTTGGATATTGTGAAAGTACACCTCCATATTTTGTGTTAGTGTTGTATTATCATCTCACAAAATGGCTTTTCAAACCAAGTGTGTTGGTCCTTAAAGCTTACTCCAAAGCTATAGAGTTTTTTGTTGGTAGACATCTGGGATTTGAGGAAGACTATTATAGAAAAGACTTTTCTTGTATAGTCTGATGTGTGACTAAATTGTCTTGGTATTGAATAGAATTTTTATGCAACTTTTCTTTTTGTTCCCTGTCTGATTATGTGATTACTGATTATATATCCTGCATGTGGTAGAGAAATTGAAGAATCAGAGATCAAGTCTTTGGAAAGACAATTAATGCAATCAATTGAGACTTGTATTGCAAAGAAAAAGAAAATTATTATTTCTCAAATGGAGATGGAGCGAATTCAAGGATCAGAGGAGGTTTCTTATCCTTCTATATCTGTTATGTTACTTTTATGCTAGTATGATGTCTTTGTTTCAACAACCTGTGGATGCCAGATTTTCACCACATTTTATCTAAACTTTTATATTTTAATGAGATTTTCTTGTGTTCTAATTGTGATGCAAAACTTGTGATTTACTCATGTTTAATGTCCTGTTATTGTCCAAATATCATTCATCTATTAAGGAATTGTGCTCCTGATGTAGTATTTGATGATATATCGCTGCATGTGCTTCTATAACAGAATATAAATAAATGTAAGCAAAAGGTATCAAATTTTGAAGGCAAACATTATAGAAATCAATGTGCATTCAATAGAGTGGCAGTTTTGAAGGTTTATACTAATTGATTGGTTGATATTTCAAATTTAGTTCTTCTCAAATGGAAATGCTTTTTATCGAATACTTTCTCCTTTACTTCACTAAAACATTGGCTAAAAAATAATCCCATGCACGTTAAAACAATTTATTCAAAAGAGAAAACAACAATTCATCATGTAGAAAGTCTTGAGCTTGCAGTCATAATAAGTGGAGAAAGACATTCTGAGGGCCACAAGTAGTTGAATGTGCTGTTTTGGAGGATTCTAAAAGGTATATTTGGATATTCTAAAAGTGTTCACTCTTTCATTGAAAAGGTCAAATCTCTTTACATTACCTGATATCCGTTTAGGTAGGAGTTTACTTAGCACATCAACAGAAACCTAAAAACTTTTCTATCATCCCACCCTATCTTTTTGTTTTGTCAACCCAACATTTTGCAGTTGGCACTGAAAATGATTTTACAAGTCCTAGTAGATGGATATTGCTCACTTTATGTTGCGCATTGCAGAAGTTAAAAGCCAGATCTTTCTTCAAACGGATTGTTGGAACGGTTGTACGATCAGTTCAAGATGACCAAAAGGAGCAAGGTGACTATTGCTTACCTTTTCCCTGGCAATCATAAGTATTCTACATTTTATGTTGTGGTTTTAGATAGGTTTTCATTCATCTATTTTACACAGTTCTTAGTTTGCTGCTTACTTTTAGTTATAAGTTGGAGCATTTGTCACCGTTTGGCATTCCAGGTCCTTCCCTGTGTTCTCTGAGTCAGTTGGATTTCTACAATAGGGTGTTTCAGAATGCATAAACATGTGCATTTAGCAGTAAAGATGTTTGCAAGGTGTCTTAAGTTATTGATAAATTTTCATTTTCAAACTTGTCAGATTATTTTCTGGCTTGCATTAGTTTTTGTCCCTGTATTGTTTTTGAAATGTCAGGCTGCTCTTTCTAATACTTTTGTGGCATTGCTGAAATTCAGAAGAGTTTATTTTACAATTTAAGCATTATCTTCTGCTCTCTAAATGTTTTGTTCTACATCTGCTTTAGTGTTTATTATTTCCTTTTGTTGGTTGTTAATGATATTGTTCCCTTTATTCCCTAGATATTAAAAATATGGAAGCTGAGGTGCAAGCTTTGGAAGAGCTCTCAAAGCAACTTTTCTTGGAAATTTATGAGCTTCGTCAAGCTAAGGTTTTTGTCTAGGACATGCTTTTGCAGTACATCTAATTAATTAACTCCATTCTCATTATGCTTACTCCTTAGGAGCATAGGGACAAACATTGAAATTATTAAATATCTTATACATATGCCACAGGCTGGACTTACATGTTGAATTAATAACGGTTTGATAATCTAATGAGTAAAGCTGTCACTGTAAGGTATCTCTGGTGAGACTTAATAAAGCTAGAATTTGTAAATCTTATTAAATACCTTGAAGTTTTGAAACAGATCATCCTCCCCATAAAAATGCTGATCTTTTGGGAAAAATTTGTTCCTGTGCTCCTTCTCATGAGATCTTTTACAAACAAATAGAGTTAATACTATTTCTTTTGTTACTTGGTATCATGTGGTATTTATTATTATTGCTGCATTTCACCTGGCAAGCTCGTCAACCTTTAATATACTTCTAAAGCCATTTAAATGAAATCTTCTTTGCAGTATTCTTAAAGTGAAATTCAATTAATAAAAAAATGGAGCAGTTCTCAATGTAAAAATATTATCTTCATAGCATTAAAAGAAAAAATGGATATAAACTCATTCATTTTTAATAAAAGAGAGCTAATCAACAAGCTCTGTAAGCCAAAAGAAAAGAGTAAAAGAAAAAGTACATAAGAGCAATTAGTGTGCTCATATATGTTGTTTTATAATCAATGTTTTTCTAAATCAAACAATTTTGATTTTTTTGGTTGATGATTTATTGTAGGAGGCTGCTGCTTTTTCTCGCACTTGGAGGGGTCACATGCAGAACCTGCTTGGCTATGCTTGCTCTGTCTATTGTGTATATAAGATGATTAAGGTATGGGCTACTGCATTGCCAGGAAGTTTTTAGGTCAATTTCTTTCAGAATACAAGACATCATTCCCACGAAGTTTTCCTAGGAATGTGAAAGTAATTACCAAGACAAACCGGACTTTGATAGGAAAAAAACATGTTCCATCTCCAACCTTGACTACCTTATCAAACAGAAAACTTCTGATTTGCTGGTAAACTTTATCCCGTGCTCTGTTCTGATGCACCCTTGCTCTCTATTTTTGGGACCTAAATTGTTAGATTTCATTTAACGGAAGTCTTTTGCCTAGCTTGACTGTAAGGCAATGCTTTTTTCCCCCCTTCATGCAATTGTCAATGCAAATGATTCATATCTTTCATTCAATTTACTGATTATTTTATTTGCTTTTGCAGTCTTTACAAAGCGTTATTTTCAAGGAGGTAATTTTGTCCCTCAGTGATCTCATCTGATATGCTCTATATTTTAAATTTGTTACACTTTCATATTATTGAACCACTTTTTTCCTAATTCATGTAATCTTAAATAATAATTGTTTTACAGGCTGGTTCAGTAGATCCTGTGACAAGGACTATTAGCCTATTTTTGCAGTTCTTTGATATAGGAATCAATGCTGCATTACTGTCGCAGGTCAGTTCATTTTTATTTCACAATACACCTAAATGATTGTAGTGCTCTTGTGTGATAAGACAGGGTAAATTTCCAAGTATTTAGGGCATAATATTCAAATTACATAAAAATGAGATTCGTGGTGTCTCCCTTGCGGTCTTGTTGAATCCTGTGAAATATGTTGCATGGCTAAGGGCATTTTTATCTTACATATTCTTTTGTTGTACAGTACATTTCACTGTTATTCATTGGAGTTTTGGTGGTTATATCAGTTCGAGGGTTCTTAACAAATCTAATGAAGGTAAGCTTGCTTTCTTTCCTGCTGTTTGTGCGATTTATGTGCTAGAAGAGCTTCATTATGCAGTTGCCCATCATGATTTCTTTTAGAATAGCTTGAATTCATTAAAGAGAAAATGGCACGACTTTCTTTCTGATATCTATGACTGGATTCCAGCCTGGAGCTTGTGCATAATTGGTCCATGTGAATGTTGAATGCACATAGAAAGTTAAAAAGAGAGAGAGAGAGAGAGAGAAGTTGCCACTAGTTTAGCTGTAATTTGGAATTCAATTCAATTTGTTCTCATATTTTAGCTTAGTCAAGGTTTGCCAAGTTCATTTAGATTTATATTATACAGCATTTTGGCCGGATGAACTTAGTCAGCGCCATCCCAAATCCAGATAAAAGTAATAGCTGTTGACTTTCAGTGTTTGGCTCTGTAGTTTTTCTTTGCAGTTTCCAGGGTGGGGAGTGGATCTTCAAGTAATGTTGTGCTGTTTCTCTCTGAAATTATGGGAATGTATTTCGTCTCTTCTATTCTTTTGATCAGGAAAAGCTTAGCAAATGAATACAGGTATAACAATGGTTTGATTCAGTACTATGACTTTCTTTGATTATTGATGCATGTCCAATCCTTGAGTTATTGCTAATTATTTTTTATTTTACATGAGATTTTATCCCTTGGCAGAATGATTATAACAGATGTTTTGGGTGGAGATATTCAGTTTGACTTCTATCACCGGTGGTTTGATGCCATTTTTGTAGCAAGTGCTTTCCTTTCTCTGCTTTTGCTTTCGGCACATTATACATCTCGCCAGTCTGATAAACATCCAATTGATTGATATACTCTTGTAAGTATCAGACAATGCAATGTTTTCTTTTCTCTTGGATCAAGATCAATTGAAGCTGCTATTGACATTTCCCCATGGGGATCCGTTACATGCTCAATTTCCGAATCTTTAATTAATGCAACTATACAGATGTGTAGGAAATGACCATGGTTATCATTTGCTGAGGACCAATCAATATAACTAATGACATATTCTAGTAAGCTTGCGTCAAAAATAGTACTAAGGTCAACCTTAACCTAAATTTCACGGTCTGACTATTTAACATGCTTTTCTGTTTGTGGAACAGGGAGCATACTTAGTAGATGTTAATTACCATTTGAAGGCCAAACATGGTACATCTTCAGATCATTTATGACTAATTTCACTTGATTTCTTATCGCAATACTTCCAAGTCTAATATTTTCTCTTTTCTGCATTTCTAAAATTTTTCATGTCACTGTTTTGTTCTTCAGTCTCAAGTTAATCAATATCGATGGCTCATTGCAGATCAAAAATTACTTATGATGTGAAAGATTATAAGACGCTGCAGACAAGTATTTTGAAAAAAATTATAAGACACTGCAGACAGAGATTCTTACACGGCCAACAAGGGTTGCCGTACCAATGTATGATTTTGGCATGCCATTATTTTGTGTATAGTTCATGTGTGATAGAAACAATTAAAAAATTAGCTTTGATAGATTATAACGTTTTACACAGAAACAAAATTCCATTGATTTGTTGAATGAAAAGTATCAGTTCAGGTAAATCCTGATGCTTGTTCAGCATCATTGATTCTGGTCTTGATGAGGAATTTCACTGGCAGTCAAGTATGGTGCTGATCTCAGTTACAGTTCACCATTGGACAGTTTGGCCAACTCTGAGTCTCTTTTATCTATAGATTTATTAGGATGGTACCCTAATATTTATTTGTTAATCTACATATTGAACTTTTTTTTTATCAGAACTTCAATTAACATTACATAATGCCCATTTCTTCTATACACAACTTAAGTAACTATTATTGTTTTAGTTCATTACTTACTTTTCCCCTTGTCATCACCCCTTACCGTTGTCTTGTATACATGTATTTTCATCACTTAGTTTTCAATCCAATTACATGCAAATATTGCTCCAAGCTTTTGAGAGCTATTAGATGATTCACATTTTTGCTGTTTTTCCTCACACACTACCTACTTACAGTTAGGTTGTCGGTCTCTTAAGCATGGGATTAGATGAATGCAGTAAGTTAACTTATTTGGAAAAATCTTGCCTGAGCTAAATCCAACCTGAACAGAAATATTTTTATCTGGTCGAGATAAACAAATTTTCAATTCTATTCCGATGTACTAAAAAATTCAATTATTCTTCAACATATATATATATATATTTTGTATAATTACATGTTAACTACCTAATACAACACTTTAAAAAAAAAAATGAGCAAGAAATATTTATGCCAAAATGCTTCAACTTTGATTTTGCAGAAATTACTGGAATACATGATTTATAGTGCAAGTAGTCAATTGCATGCTTATCCTTTGGTTTACAAAACAATAATAAAGTTACCCATCATTTGTACTAATATTCAAAAACAAGAAAATATGTTGAGTGATTAATAACATCAATTACTTACCTTTCACGAGTAGCTCAAGTGGTAAAAAATATAGACATTCAATTAAAGAGATCATAGATCAAACCTCACTCTCATCTCTTTCCTTTATAGTGTTAGGAATTAACCGCTTGATATGTGATATAAAAAAAAATCTAATAACATCCATTACTTTCCCTCTCTAGGTTTTTATTTTTTATTTTTTATTTTTAAGTTGTAGCTAAAAATAATCTATAGTTGGGACGAGACTATCTGGTTATCGTCCTCACCACATATTGTTTTGACCTAGACCTCATTACTTTTTTTTTTTAGGTGCTATGGTCCTATGGATCATAGTTTTTAGATGCCTTGATTAAAAAATTTGAAAATTTTGTAATAAAAACAAATGAGTAACCAATTAGATCACAACAACATTTCCTAGTCTAAAATAGTAACCCATTATATGACTGGACTAATATAGTACATCAACAGAAGAAATTGAAGATTTGAAACACAAAAAGCGAAAAAGTATAAAATAATTTTTTATTATGTAAAAGATTTTTCAATGACAATTTATTTATTTATTTAGAAAATATTTAAGTGTTAAACTTATATTATTCTGAGAATTTTGTCAAAAATTATACTTATTGCAAAATAAAAACTCTGGAGAACATGCTATAGAGCCAAAATGCAGTTACCCAATGAGAGAGAGTGAAAGACCATAAACGCTTGCTGGTGAAACATTAACAACTAATGGACAACATGTTCCCTGATACATATTAGCTCATCTCTCTCAATATGATATCTACACTCCTTAATGTATAGGATGCATTGAAAATGTCTGCACAACTAAGAATGTATAATGAAGTTAACCAAACTGTAATTTTAACCGATCAAATTGGATTAATTTGAATGTAATTAGCTTTGGATACTGATAATTTTAAAAAATCTTCACAAAAACAGATTGAGATTTTATTAAGGGCAATTAATTTAAATGAATATATGTGCATTAATAACAATAACAACAACAATAATAATAATAATACATTTGTATAAGTGAACACGTTTGTACGAAGAATGACTCAATAATAATAATAATAGTAGACATGATACATCAATGACTCTTTATACTTGTCACTTTTTATCAGTTTGACACGTTAACTTATAGTTTTGTCATTTTAACACGTGAACTTGCCTAAAATATAATTTTGAAACTTCTATAAGCACACGTGACATGGAGTAGCAAATAGCCATGTGTCACATTTTAAGGGTTTGTAGGGGTGTAACCGAGCCGAGCCGAGCCGAGTATTGGTCAGGCTCGGGCTCGGCTCGGGAAAGAAAGACTGAGCTCGAGCTCGGCTCGAGCTCGGGAAGATTCTCCAAATCTGAGCTCGAGCTCGTTCATGTATTACTCGAGCTTGGCTCGAGCTCGCTCGGGAAAGGCTCGTTTGTCCCTAGCTCGAGCTCG
>CATIWK010724442.1:0-27217 GCA_949634005.1 Mallotus japonicus
TCGATCACATATTTCAATATTTATTGGCGGTTCCCAAGAGTTAAGCATTAACTGAGCTATCGATCCCAGTAAACAGTTGAACCATGAGAGCTATGCATCAATCGAGCCTCTCAATTCAATATGCCTGAGAAATAAGCATCAACTGAGATTCACAAATCAATTATTCAAACAGGGCCCAATACAAGGATCAATACTGGTCTGTACAAGGTCCTGATGACACCCATTAGATAGCTCGTTCTACTAGTCTTTTTCAAAATCTTTTTATATATATTTACACAATAAATTTCAAGGAATACTATAGCTAAAAATAAAAATTCTCTTATTTTATTATCCATAATAATATTAACAAGAAAAATGGTAAGATAACATTAACAATGATCAAAACATAAACAGCATGTTTAAATCTCAAAATCAACATTATGGATGTTCCAAATATCAAACATATAAATTCTTTAATTAAACCCCCTTAATCAACCAAACTATTCTTTATGAATAAATTTAACATACATTTCAGAATATTAACTCAAGTGGAGCGAGTCGGCCAATGTGTCCTCATTCGCCCAGTCTCTGATGTCCTTGCTTCCATATTGTCTATAGTAAACAATATTTATTTAATAATAAATAACAAATAAATTCCTAATAATTCCCTAAAATTATGGAATAATTGAAATTGACTTGCGAACACTCTAAATATGATTTTGAGATTGAAAGAATTTATTTTGACGAGTTGAAACAATTTAAATGGAAATAAAATAATTTCCACTAAAAATTTTTCGGAATTCTTATCTCACAATTCGTAAGAAACTAGACCTAGCTCCAGTTATGAAAATTAATTCTCACAATTTATACTATTTATTAAAAATAAAATCATAATTTTTTGGATTGATTACTATTCCTCACTGGAATTTGGGTGGGACCCGCCGGATTTCTCACTGGAAACGCATGATAAAACCAAACTAATTATACCAACCTATATTGCACCGACACTTCTATAAAGAGGCGTGTCTCGTGTTGGACATGTTTCTGATACCAACATGTCTTGGAAACTTGTCCGACACATTTCGAGGCATTTCCGAATATAAAAAAGTATCAGGGTCATTTTTTAGAAAAAAAAAAGGTCCCTTTTAAACATATGTATCTTCTACTTTATTCCCTAACACTCTTTAATTCCTTCAATCCCCCAAATTTCACTACTTAATTCTCAATACTCCCATCAACAACGTTTGTAGGGCTTCGTATCCCTATTTTTCGTGTCCTCATTCCCATGTCCATGCTACCTAGATACCAATTCACAACCATTAGTAGAATCCAAATATGCTTCCAAACGTCCATTGAATTAAAAGATCAGCAAATAAAAAAGGAAAATTACTAAAAAAATTCAAAGAAAATAAAAAAGGGTCGAGATCGGACACAAGGTTGGTGTCTATGAACTCCTGAGATAGCAGAGAACAAGTTATTGGTGGTAGTTTTAACTGAACGGTGAGGATGTCTGCCTTCCGGCGACGGCAAAAGGTGACAGCAACTTCTGAGCTAGATCTGAAATTTTCTATGCCATTTCTAACATAACAAAGACCACCAATGTGTAGAGGATGTCGAGAAAAATCTATGGTTCGAATTTTGTGGTGATCAAAAGCCGTTTGGCTGGTGAATGAAGATGGAGAAGATGACAGGTCTACAGCGTTAGATAGGGGAGTTCAAAGGTCTTCTTGATATTTCTACAACTGTCAGCTATATAACCAAAGAGGCACTGGCAAATTTCCACTCTGGTCCTTAGATTTTTTGAAAAACATCCACTTAATCCTTCCACTTTGAGGGCTGGATAATTGATAGTAATTAAATGAGTTAATCGCCCAGAAATGATTTATTATTAACTTATTTTTTCATAATTTGTTAGTTTATTATATATGTTTATCATGTGTTATTTAAATTTACATTGGAAAAAATTATTATGAAGTAAATTTATAATTTTACATTAAAAATAATGAAAATTATTATATAAATAAATAGTAGAGCTTAATTTTGAATGCTATTCCACAACAATAAATTTTCAATACAAATATCTAATTTAATTTTAAAAGTGGATTGATAGGTGGTTAATTATCGTTAGCCTTTCTGTGAAATTAAAAAACAAAAGAAAAGAAACAAATTTTTAAAGGAAATATGTAGAGTTAAAAATTAGGGGTGTAGCTAAATTAAGCTGATTTATAAGTACTCGACATTGACTAAAAACATTTTAAAATCAATTGGTTAATAATCAAGTTAAATATGAGCTTGAATAGCTTGAGTTGACTAACAAGTTGAATTTGAACTTTTTAATATTTGACTTATGCCTTCGATAGGCACATAAGTCTAATCGAACTTGTCTATGTTTAGTCTAATTTTGATATTCCTTTTGGCACAATTTGACCAATTTAAGGTGAGCCATAATTATCAAAAAGAGACTTAGTTTTTGAATGAGCTCATCTCACACTGTGTTCAGAAAGAGGAATGACTGAAATAAGATAACATAGAAAGTACTCACTTGGTCTCAACCTTTATGAACAAAGACAAATGATGTCTTATTAACTTATTTTTTTCATAAATTTTTAGTTTATTACATATTTTTACTATGTGTTATTTAAATTTATAAAGGAAAAAATTAGGCATAATACATTCATGGCCCTCTGTACTTGTCACTTTTTGTCAATTTGACACCTCAACTTATAGTTTTGTCATTTTAACACCTGAGCTCGCCTAAAATACGATTTTGAAACCCCTGTCAGTACACGTGGTATGGGATAGCAAATTAACATGTGCCATATTACAAGAGTTTGACTGACAAAAAATTATAAGTAGAGGTGTCAAACTGACAAAAAGTGACAAGTACATGGGGTGCTAGATGCATTATATTATTAGATGAGTGCATTTTAGACAAGTTTAAGTGTTAAAAAGGCAAAACTGTAAGTTGAGGTGTCAAATTGACAAATTATGTCAAGTACAATAGGCCGCAAATGTATTATGCCAAAAAATTATGTGGTAAATTTATAATTTTGCATTAAAAATAATGAAAATTATTAAATAAATGAATAGTAGAGCTTAATTTTGAATGCTATTCCATAACAATAAATTTTATAATACAAATAGCTAATTTTATTTTTAAAAGTAGATCGATAGGTAGTTAATTATCGTTAGCCTTTTTATGAAATAAAAAACACAAAAGAGACAAAATTTTAAGGGAAATGTATAGAGTTTAAAATTAAGGGTATAGCCGAGTTAAGTCGATTTATGAATACTCGATATTGACTCAAAAATTTTAAAATCAATTGGTTAATAATCAAGTTAATTTTGAACTTGGACTGCTTAAGTTAACTCACAAGTTAAGTATGAACTTTTTAATATTTGACTCATGCCTTGAATAGGCACACAAGTCTAATCGAACTCTTATATATTTAGCATTTTATTTTTTATTTTAATATAATTATATAAATATCATATTAAATCAAAATCGAACTCAAATTCGAGTTGAATTTAAATATTCTAACATTTATATAATTTAGAATTTGGAAACTGACTCAAATTGGATTGTAAAGATTATTTGAGTCAAATTTAAACTTAAAAAAAAACAATTGAGTTCGAAATTTAAATTTTAGAGTTCAGTATAAATTGTGAAAAGTTATTACAAAACTTTTTTTGCGTCAGGTAGGGGTCAATAGCCTTTCTATGAAATAAAAAACACAAAAGAGACAAATTTTTAAGGGAAATGTATAGAGTTTATAATTAACGGTATAGCCGAGTTAAGTCGATTTACGAATACTCGATATTGACTCAAAAATTTTAAAATCAATCGGTTAATAAACAAGTTAATTTTAAACTTGGACTGCTTAAGTTAACTAACAAGTTAAAGTATGAACTTTTTAATATTTGACTCATGCCTTGAATAGGCACACAAATCTAATCGAACTCTTATATATTTAGCATTTTATTTTTTATTTTAATATAATTATATAAATATCATATTGAATCAAAATCGAACTCAAATTCGAGTTGAATTTAAATATTATAACATTTATATAATTTAAAATTTGATATAATTAGTCGAGTGAAACTGACTCAAATTGGATTGTAAAGATTATTTGAGTCAAATTTAAACTTAGAAAAAAAAACAATAAATTGTGAAAAGTTATTACAAAACTTTTTTTGCGTCAGGTTAGGTCGAACCGATGACTTTTTGCTTAGGAAACAGACGCTCTATCCACTGAGCTACAGACGCTTTTGTGTTTTTTATTACATAAGCAAATATTTGAAGGACATTCTAATGAATTTCAGTACATTTTTATTAAGCCATTTTTTTTTTTTTGAGTGAGGGGGATTGGGGGAGGTGGGTCTCGAACCGGGGACCCACCGGGTGTCCCTCAGCATGGCCACTAGGCCATTTAAAACGAATAAAAGCTATCCTTTTCAATAAATCTTAACCTGTTAAATCTTTACCAAAAGTTGATAAAAAAAAAAATCTTTACCAAAAGTTGAATATCTTAACCTGTTAAATCTTTACCTAGTCTAGTAGTATTATTCCTTTCGAGAAATTATACAGATCAAGGGCTCAATTATTGCCTCTCCCCTCGAGTAGAGGAGTAATCGAACCGAACCGCGCCGAATTTTGACTAGTTCGGACTTAGTTCATTTGTAATCGAACTGAACTCGCTATCTCACTTGGTGTTCACGAGCTATTGGCAAGCTTAAACAAGCCAAAAGAAATTTTAAAAAATACAAATTATAGAGTGAAATTATACATTAAAAATTAAAAATAAATTCTTTATTAAATAAATTACAATATATTTAATAAAAATTATTATTTTATTCTAATAATATATTTTCTAAAATATTTTTACAATATGAATTCATATATATTATATATATAAAAAAAATCAAATTACTAAATATTAAAATTACGAACTAGCCCACGAGCTTCTATTCGAGTTTGTTCACGAACTTCGTGAGCCGAGCTTCGTATAGCTTGAGCTCAGCTCGTTTATTAAACGAGCTTCAATATACGAGTTCGAACGAGTTTTATCGAGCTAAACACTGAGCTGCTCGCTAGCAGCTCGTTTACACCCCTACTCCCCAGTTAAAAAAAGAAATAAACACTTGTTCAGTCTTCAATAAATTAAAGAGAGAATTTTAGAGGTAATTTAATGTGAGAACTAAAATGATGTTCCATTAAAATTAGCATGCACCATCTATTTTTGTTATTAAGAATAAAAGAATGTACTGCTCTATCATTCCTATATAGGAAGAAAAACAAATGTACAAGCTTTGCCTGGTATGCTAAACACCTGATCAGCAGTAACGACAAAGATAATCTTCTCCACCTACATGAAGACAAAACTGCAAGCATCATAGCTGCAACACTTCACAACTTTAAACTTAAGACAATGCCCCTAAATATCACCAAATTTCACCAAGAAACAAGCAGAGCAGGCATCCATGTATCATATTTCAACTGCAAACCAACAACATACTTTCACCATAATTGCTGCTCAAGCAGCTGATGCTTGAACTGGACCATCTGACCTGAAACTACGACCTCCCCCACGTCCCCTTCCCCTGCCACGACCACGGCCTGCAAAACCTCCAGGCAGCATTCAATGAAAATAGCATGAGGTAAGTTCGTATGAGAATTTTACAAGGTAACAATAACAACCGAAATTTGCATTCATTCATTCATTCTCCTGTTTTCTAGATCTAAAATACAAGATTATTTGCTTGATGCATTGCATACCACAATATTAGTGTTGCTCCCGCTCAAATTTCATTCCAATCTCATCTGAAGTTTATTCATACGACAGTTCATTCTAGGACAGGTGATTATGATCAAAGCATGATGGAGTATGATCTGATAAAAGACATTTCGAGCTCTAAGCAATCGGCACATCATATAGACTTCTCAGGTCTAAAACCAGCCACGTGTTAAATATATTAATTCTATCATCTGCAGAGGTATAAAAGATGATGGCTTTTTCATCCATGTAAACATAAAGCCAATTGTAGCTCAATACTTGAATAAGACAGACACCAAATCCATTTTCTTATTTATAAAATTGAGCCATCAATTTTTCTGTTAAAAAAGACTGTTAATGTCAGAGATCATTATTCAGACAATCTCAACTTTTATTGCTCTAAATTGCAAGCTATAACAAGAGGTAACAGGAATGCTAGACCTGCATATGTATGAGATGGAAGCCGAGCTTGCCTTATTACACTATTGGAAGCTAACATTTTCTTATTATGCATTAATTCATCTAAAACTGAACCAACATTTTTTAAGCTTAGAAGATGTTTAAATAGCAGCACCAAGGATAAAAACAATTAAGCAAAAGTTTAAGGGGCCATTATATATCAAAAAGTGTCAATTGCAATTGCTAATACTCAAAACATAAAGTAATGCTATTTCAAGATGAAGGAAGATGATGTTTGAGCATCCCTACTTCCAAAACTCACCACGACTAGGAGCAGCCAGTGCCTGAGATTCACCATAATCATAGTATCCACCTGACTGCCCACCAAAACCACGCCCTCGACCCCTGCCTCGGCCTCGAAAGAAACGACCTCTTCTACGGCCTCGACCTCGGCCACCATAATTACGGCTCCCCTCCCATTTATCACCATTATACTCTCCTGCTCCATTGTAATTCCCTACAAATACATTTTAATGACCAATCATTGTCAATTGAGAAAATTAAGCCAGGTGGCACAAAATAGAACTCTATGAAAACAGTAGAACTAAAAATGGCATATCCCCTAGGAAGTTGGGACTCCTATTTCATATCCTAAAAACACATGAAGTCATATAAACATTGACTTAAACAAGATATTGACATTTTTCACTCAAAATGCTTCCAATGGATGTAATCTTTTGTCGATTGAATGTATGCGTGTTCCAAACTATTAAACAAAATTCAATAGTCTAAACAAACAGAATAGCCCGACATAGACCAAAATTAGAATGACGAATGCAACACACCCCAATGGAGTACACTATTGTGGTAGCTGAAACGGTGGAGTCTCCAGCTACATTACAATACCTCGCTCCTCACGAGGTCAGCTACCTTGTAATTATAATACTAAACCATAAAAGAAAAGACGGTCCTTTGTCATATATATTTTGCTTATACATGATAAAGCATCTAAATAAACCATATGGAACAAAAAAAGTAACATAAAAAAAAAAACATAAATAGAAACAGTGAGCCCTACCTCTACCCCTACCCCTTCCTCTTCCCAAACCACCACGTCCTCTGCCTCGCATCCTTGGTGAGCCTTCTGAATTAGAAGAAAGAATGCATATAAAATGAATTGTTTTTTAAGCAGTACCAACAGCTTGATGAATAAATAAAAAGGTTTTCACAACACCTTCATCTTCAAATTCATTCAATGGCTTCACTTGGTCAACTGGAAGTGGAGGTTGATATCTGTGTTTGAAGATAGGAGAAGAGAAATTAGGAAACCATTAACATTGATTAAATTTTCGAGTTATGGCTAAAAATTATGTGTGTGCGTTTGTCTGTCTGTCTGTGTGTCTGTGTGATAGCCACAATGTATTATGATGGTCCTGGAATATGAAATAGAATAAGAGAAATTCACAAGGAGATAAATAAAATATATCAAACATCCTATAAGTATAATACAGCCTCTGAAAGAAAATATAAAAATAATCAAGAAGAGATGGAAGAAGCTTTGAATGACACAAACAAATTTAATCTAGATTACAGACTGATGTATTTATCATAAAACTGTAAACAATCCCAAGGCACTCTCCAAATATAAAAGTCCCACTACTATACATACATGAACCATGAGCAAGAAGTTCCAAAAACAGTCAATAAGCTTTATTCAAACATAGGTGAGTTTGAACATCCTAAAACTACAAGATAGAATAACTTATATGTGGATTTGATGGCTACCAAAACAAAACCTAATCCAAACAGATCGCATGTTAAAAAGAAAATATAGTTTACATGTATAACAGTTGAAAAATGCAAATTTTACTAGTTTTACCATTCTGACAGCTGATAAATGCAACTAATAATAATTCCTACCAATCAGCCATTAGTCATTAGCATACCACAACCATTCAACTAGAATAAAAAATGACGTATTCTATAACCAGATCTATAATGACCACTTTTTATGCAACATATACCCCAATGACAAAAACATAAACGTGTTACATTTCTAATGGAGTCGGTCAATATAATTAAAACTTACCCTGTGGAGGATGTTTCCATTTCCTTTTTGGAAAAAGTAATAGTGATCATTGAAACATGCCGAGTAGTCTCCAAACTGCAAGGAAAAAAAAAGAAACAATTATTATAGTGATTAAAGACTAGAAATGGCATTGCATCAGCACTGTAGCATAAAATTCAGAAGATACATACGGAAGAAGGCCTTCTTCTAGTGGCTCCCACATGTCAGTTATATCAGTTGATCCAATTGCGGTTGTCTGATGCAGACCAACAATTCTTCTCTGAAAGCAGCAAGGATATAAACTGGTGAGAGAGGACAGAAGATTAAAAAAAATTAAAGGGAGAAGGAGAACATCATCAACATCGCACCTTAATCAACTCAGCGATCATCACAGTCTTACTAATAGCTCTGCCCATGGCTTTAAGTACAATTTCATCGGACCCTTTCTCCTGCATCAATACAAACAAAGGAACAATTGTAAACAAACTTCAGATTAGTCGTACAAGTTACATTATTATCAAAACATATGACGTATGGAAACTCCAACAAGCAGGCCTTTCCATATTTCAAAAAAGTTTCCATATTGGAAACTTCAGAAAACTCCTCAAAAATGTTTCAAGAACATTTCCGCAAATTTGAAAAATTAGGAAAAACATTTCCAACTTGAAAATTACATTTCTTTAGTTTTTTCCTAAATAAGAACAAAAAAAATTAAGAAAGAATTCTATATTTTTTTTAACTAAACAAAATAATTTATAATTATATTATTAACTGATAGCAATTAATAAATTTTACAATATTCATATCTAAAATATATATATATATATATATACACTTATATATTTTTAATATTTATTTATATATCCTTACATTTTTATATTTACACATTTCCTCCACGTTGCCATTTTCTATATTTGTAAAAAAGTCATTTCATCATATCTGGTTTCACGTTTCTGTTTCAATGCTACTTAGATCAAAACTAAAAGAAGAAGTAACATCTGGACTAGGATTAGCTAGTGGTCCAATTGAACACAGCTAAATTTCAATATATACAAAACCAAAAGATAGCGGAGGCCATCTCAAATTACAATCCCAAATCATAATCCATTACACATTCCATTTCAAAACAATCCACCATAAGAGAAACTCACGACAGAAGCTGTTCATCACAACCCAATTCTGTAAAGAAAAAGCCAATGAAAAAAGTTGTAAATGTGGCCAACCAAACTAGAAAAATAGTCATCAAAACCCCAATTCTGCAATGACAAAGTCCAATCAAACAAGGGCGTAAACGTAGCCTTTTGTTCCGACTAAATTAGAAGAATGGCCACAATTCTATTCAAGAATCTAATAGTTCAGCAAAGTATTAAAATTTTATCATCAAAAGCATCAATTAATTAGCTAAAATCCCAATATGATGAGCAAGGAGTACACCCAACACAACCCAAAAAGAGAGAGAGAAGGGTTGAGGACTGAGTACCTGGAGCAGAGTGGTGGCATAAGTAATATAATTTCGCATCCTGCCTTGAGTAGTAATTCTAATCTCATTCTCATTTATGGGCGTATCTGCCTTGGCCTTCTCTACCCTCTGGTACCTATCCATCTATTACTTCACATAGGAAAAAAAAAAAAAAACTCTTTGAACAATATTAATTCTACTCCAAAATTGGAAAACTAACAAATTCCAAAGAAACCATAGCAGGGTTTTGAAGGAAAATGAATACCGCAAAGCTTAGACGATCACTCTGCCTCCCGGGTTCTGTATATCTGAGTAAAAGCCTCTGTTTATGCTTTTTTTTTTCGTTTTATATGTTGGTCATTTACTTATTCAAAAGGAAAATAGAAAAGCAACCCAAAGGTGGAGTTGAAGAGTAAAGGCCGGGGGAAGAAGAGAAGTAATTGAATTGAGAGAAATGGTAGCTGTAGCTGTTGCTGTTGTTTTGTTTGTTGGAGAAGAAAAAGGACAACCGAACAAGCTACAGAGTATGGGTTTCTAGTCCCGGTCTTCTCGCCTTCGTGACAGCCTAAATGCTTTCTCCAAGCACATTTGTACTGTATATCTTTTCTGGATTTTTTAAAAAATGCCCCAAAAACTCTATCTATCCCATCAACAAAAAAAAAAAATAATTATTATTATTATTTTAGTGTCTAAACTTGTCAAAATTTAACAATTGAATATCCCAATTTTTATTTATTACAGTTAAGTGTGTCAATCTGTGAAAAAAATTGCAATTAAATATTTTTTACAGGTAAACAAACAGTTGCATGTTAAAAATTGTTGAGATGTTAGAATTGTTGAATAAACTCGCTGACATGGCCTTTGCACATGTGAAGCATGTGAGTTATTGGTATGAAAAGACAATAATATCCTTTGTACTATATATCTATTAATAAAAAAGTTAAAAAAAAAAACAAATGAAACTGCCTAACCCCTAGAATTAAAATCAAATCCCCTAGCATAGAAATTAAATCCCCAACCCTCATGACTTTTGCTCCCTTCTTCCAAAAATCTATCACTGCCACTAAGGCCGTCGAAGTCAACGACATGACTAGTACCACTGGCGTAAGCAATTCTAATGATCACACATGAATGGGAGAGTAAACCTATACTTAGCCTCAACCTTAACCCTACCCTCACCCTTAACCTTATTTCGAATCGCAACCTCAATCTGTTGACCTTTTGCAATGATCAAACATAATCACCCTTATTTTGATCTTAACAAACCATATTTTGATTGACCAATATGTTTACTTCAAGTGTGTATAAGTTAGGGTACCTTTGGCCAAAAAAAAAAAAAGTTAGGGTACCTTTAGAAAACAAAATCATGAAGAAAAATCAAAGGAATTAAAGTCTTGTAAGCATTCACAAGCTCCGTCCCGACCTGGACCAAGCTCGAGACTTGATTGCTCAAAATCAAAGAATGAGGCAGTACCAATCCCGAGCACTGTCCCGACCAGGACATCACCCGAGACTGGGCCATCACAAGCGGGACCATATGCTCGTTACTCGGGACCTCAACGCATTCATTTGAAGTCTCGAACAATGCTCCTCACGAGCACCGTCCCAACTGAGACATCACTCGGTACAAAGGCAATCCCGCCCGGTACTACATGAAATCGATCAGGACTTCAACAAGCAACATTTAGTGTTCTAAGCAGTACCCATCCCGGTCTCCGTCCTGACCGGGATGCCACCCGGGACATCAGTCACGAGTGATGTCCCAACCAGGACCAAATCTGTCCCTTTCAAAAGCAATGGCTTTGTTAGGTCCAACGACTATTTTTATTGAACGTCCCGACCAAGACTGAGGATATGAAGCTGAATTACATTTAATGAAGCTTGAAGAGGCTATGGACGGAATTAATGGCTTCAACAACCATATTTGAGTTGCTCAACTATTTAAACAACCTCTGAAGCTTCATTCAATTGTTAGAAACTTTGGTGGTTGAACATTTCCTCTTGGCATTCAATTGAGCTCTCAAACCTTAATCCAAATTCTTTATTGTTCATTAACTCTTTGAGAGTTGGTTGTGTGTTAGAAATAAGACTTCTCCTTCATTTAATTCTTGGGACAGATTAGAAGAAAAGTGAGGTTTATTCCTAAAGGAATTGGTTTAAGTGTCTGTCCATTAAAATACTTGGGTTGTGGTTTAGAGTTAGCCTAAAAACTCTTATTTATAAGGTTAGAGTTCAAGTTTGTAAAAATCAATCTAAGTTAATAGATTGTGGTGATTCAAAAATCTTAATTTGGGAGAGTTAGGTGGAGACGTAGGTTTATTGATAAATCGAACTCCTTAATTGGTTGTGTTCTTATCTTCTCTACTCTTAATCCTTGCTTAAGTTTTCCTTAATTTTCTTTTAATTACTCAAAAGCCTTATTCACCCCCTTTAGGACAATTACAATTGGTATCAGAGCTTAGATTCTAGGTACTTAATTGCTAGAGTTCAAGATCATGGGGAGTGAATCTCTTAATTTTTCAACTCTTAGACCATTCTTTGATAGTAGTGACTACCCATATTGAAAGTTCAAAATGGAGTTGTATTTAGATAGTGATCCTATTAGACTTTGGGATGTTTTTCTAAAGGGCTGGAAACCGCCCAAAGCCACAATTGATGGTGTAAAGATTACTCTTGCAAAAAGTTAATGGAACAATGATAAAAAAGAAGAAAACTACAAGAACAAAAAGGCCATGACAATCTTGCTAGCCTCTACGTCAAGAGAAGAAGGTGGTAAAGCTCAACATTACCAATCCGCAAAAGAAGTATGGAAAACTCTTGAGAACCACTATGAAGGAAATGTACAATTGAGAAACAAGAAGGTTCAACTTCACATGTATGAATATGAACTCTTCAAGATAAAGCCACAAGAATCAATAACCAACATGAAAAACTGCCTTAATGCTCTCCTTACAACCCTCAAGAAACTTGGAAAATATTTTTCCAAGAAAGAAGTGAACAATAAGATTCTAAGAATCCTACCTAAGAAGGATTGAGAATCTAAAGTCACTTCGATTGAAGAAGCACAAGACCTCTCAATTCTCTCAACACATATTCGCATTAGGAAGCTTCTTACACATGAGCTTACCATAAAGTAAAGAGAATATGAGAGAGATAAGAAGGAAGAGAAGAAGAAGGGGATTATATTGAAGGCTACATAAGAAGAAAGTAAAGATGAAAACTTGGTGGACTCTAATGATGATAATGATGAGATAGTTATGATCACTAGAGGATTCAAGAAGTTCTTGAAGAGAAAAAGCTTCTCAAGACAAAAAGACAACAAGAAGTTTGATGGTAAGAAGAACAAAGAGGTTACTTGCTATAAATACAAGAAACTGGGTCACATTAGAAGTGAGTGTCCCAAGCTCAAGTTCAAGAATAAAGGAGAAAAGGACAAAAAGAAGGTCTTCAAAGCTTCATGGGATGACTCATCTGACTAGGAAAACGAAGAGGAGTAACAAGAAATGACCAACTTTTGCTTCATAGCTCTTGAAGATAAAAATGAGGACAACAAGAAGTCACTATGATTCCCTCAATGTACATGTCACAATCTACTCTTGAAAAACTAGGGTGCTTTAAGGAAGTAAAGCAGATTCTTGAAAGGGTTGGCATGTTCAATTTTACTTATCCTCCCTTTGTAATTGAATTTTTCTCAACTTTTTGCCTTAGGGTTCAATTCATTGATGATCAAAACCCTTTAAATAGTATGAGATTTAGGTTGGGGGTAGAGATCGCTTTTTAACTTCACAATAATTTGACAATATTTTTGGTTTCAAACAAGGGGGCCTTGCTTCACCCATCACTATTTGGTCACTCTATAACTTTTGGATTCACCATGCCAAACCAAATGCTAGTTCTTTTATTGTGGGTCATATGAAGTCTTCTTCCCTCTCATCAAAAGCCTTATGGTACATTCATAGATTTATCACTTACTCATTTCATGCCAGGGGGCTTAATGAGGCAATTTCTTTTAATGATCTCTTTTTTATTCGTTGCCTTGTTGAAAATATGGATGTGGAATTGGTGAGATGGATTCAATGGAGATTGTGGTTGGCAAGTGATAATGTGATTGGAAGTCTTTGAATTGGTGGAGTTGTTACCAAAATTGCCACCTATTTTAAGATCAAATTTTCTAACCTTGACATCATCCCTCCCTCTCTCCTTAATGAAACCTTCTTGAAGAACACTAGACAATTCAAGAAGGTTGGGGAAGTTTAGCTTTAGAAAGATGAAGAAGAAGACATTGATGAGGACTTTGCTTAAGACCTTGAAGATATAGAGATAATTGGCACTTTTAGTCTTGATCAAAAAGGTGGAAATGAAGAAGAAAATCAACCTCCTCCTCCTCCTCCTCAAAGAAAACGTTCTAAAGGTGTTGAAGGCTCATCTCGGAATGCACAAGACTATAAAGATGAACCGGCTTGGGTTGGCCACTTCTTTGATTAGATGTCACTAGTTAAGGCAAATTTCAAAAATCGTTTTAACAATGTAGACACCTGCCTTAATCATTTTGATCAAAGAATGGACCACTTGGAGTTTGATGTCCATCACCTTTATTCCCATTATAACATGTAATGCCAATAGGTCCCTCCTCTCAAGACCCTCATGATGGAAATGATGCCTAAGTCCTTGTTTCTCTTTAGTTTTTTTTTTAGTGTTTTAGATTGTTTAAGTTTAGTTTGCTTTACTTTTAGTTTGTTTGGACTACATTTTATGTTTCCAGGTTGTTTTGTTTTTGTCTCTTGCCTTTTCCCTCTTTTTGCTCTTTAACAAAGGGGAAGAAGAAGGTTGTGGTGTATTGTGTGTGTTAGTGATATATTATTATCTTTTTCTTTTAATGCTATATGTTATCATGTTATTATGTTTTTCTTTTAATGCTATACATTATTGTATATTTATTGTAATTTAAAACTTTTGTACATCTTTATGTTAATGGCAATTTAAGATTTAAGTTATAATGCAACATATATCATAACGACATAAGTACTAGTCATGTAACATATTGTACCCTAAACATGCAAAATACACTTTAAAGTCATGCACACATTAAGGGGGAGTTAACATGTTACATATTTTGCTATATTGCATAAATTTAACTTATAAGGGGAAGCTTCCATTAAGAACACACACACTTTATTCATTATTTAATCAAATTGATTGTCAAAGCCAAAAAAGGGAGATTGTTGACCATTTGCATGATCAATCACTTAATTTTAGTTTTGACAAATAATTTGAAGTACTAATGACTTCTTTTAAGTGTGTAAAATCTTACATTTCAAGATCAAGATAATCTTCTAAGGTTTAAGAATTGTAAAGCTCGTTTTAAGAGCTTTTGCATGATAATTTATGAAGGATAAAAGACTATGCAAATCTTTTAAGTCAAATGGGTGAAAAAGGGATCAACAAAAGTCAATTTTTTAAGAGTCTGACAACTCCTCACTGGTAGCCCTCTAGGTCGTGAGGGTGCTCACGAGCCAAGCTCGAAGAAAGGAGGTAGCTGAGGAAAACAATCTGCGCTGCTCATGACCAACCCTTACAAGCAGGTCACGATCGTGAGGGGTAAGAAAACTAGCCTTCAATGGCTAGTTGAGCCTTTAATGGTAAAAAACTTTAATCCTCATGAGCTGGAGCCTACCCTCACAACCGTGAGCGGCACTTTGACTGCAAAAAACTGAAAGTCATTGAATGAAGATGAGAGAAGCTTGGGGAAGTAATTAACGGCTTCTAACAGCCTTTTTTCACTCTTTAACTATATATTGAAGACCTGGAGCTTCATTTAAAAAGTTAGACAAGTTGGTTGAGTGAATTTATCTCTTAGAAAACTCTTGAGAATTCTTCAATTCTTAGAAATTTTCTTTGTAATTGAGTGTTGGTTGTGTGCTAGGTTAGCTCTCTTCTTCATCTTCTTTCTTGGGTTGAAAAAGGGAAGTGAGAAAAACACTTGTGATTGATTACTTAGTTAGAGCTTAGCCTATAAAAGCTCATTGTGTTGCAAGGTTTAGATTTGATCCTCAAAACTCTTGTAAATTTAATCTTGGTTAATAAGATTGGTATGGGTGTTAAAAATTCTAACTTGGGGATAAGTTAGGTTGAGACATAGATTCATTTGTGAATCGAACTCTTTAAATCTTTGTGTTCTTGAATTCTTTTTTTGTCTTGCTACTTAAATCCTTATTTAGCTCTTGATTAAGTTTTTAATCTTGCTTTAATTTTTAATTTTCCCTATTCACCCCTCCCCCTCTTGGGCCTCTTTCATTCTTGCATATATCTTTTATATGTCGAGCACATACCTCTCAAACTCTATTAGTTTATAACTGTTTGCAGCTTGTAAAAACAGTTCTTTTATTTGTGCTATGCTTTTTCTTAAAGTTTGTTTTGATGTTATTCATGATGTAATAGATGCAAAATGCATGCGCAGCTTTATGGTAAACTTCTTTTATGGGTAATTTTATGCTTTGATGTCTATCAGACACTATAGATAGCTTATCTCTCATTCCAAAGGTTTTTTTCAGTTGCACAAAAAACCATTTCCAAGAGTTTTCATTTTTAGAGTTTACAATAGAAAAAGCAAATGAAAATATTTTACCAGTTGCGTCTTACATTAAGGCTATTAAGAGCATGCCTCTAAATTTCATTTTGAGAAAAGTCTCATCAACCACAATTACTAGTATGCAGTGCTGCCACCCATGAATGTTGGCTTGTAATGACATGTACACATATAAGAATGTGTTCTCATTATTTGTCCTCAGCTCCACTACTGATCCTTTGTTTGTCTTTTTAATCATGTATAAGAAACTGGGCAGAAACAAAAAAGGATTCTTCTGGTTTCCCTCTAATGATTTCAAGAGCTATTTCTTTTGATCTCCAAGCCTTCATATAGCTGATTAAGATGTCATAATCCTTATGCATATCTCTGATTATATCTGCTAGCGTATACACCATTTTTATACTGTTGTATTTTGACTTGATGCAATAAGCGATTATACTTATTTTTGCATAATGGTAATTACCCAAATTGACTTCTAAGTTGCAACTGTGTTCATTTTTTAATTCTCGTATTTGAAACATCGTGGTGTTTTTATATCTTGATGCTCTCAATTTTCATGTACAGTCTTCATCAATGCAATTAATGTAGTATTTTCTTTCGCATGATTGATGACTCTGAATTGAAAGTTATTTGAAATGGCATAAAGGTTCATAACAATTTTCAACGTTTGCTTGCTATTGTAGATTTGATGTGCTTTTACTTCTTTAACATTTATGTTGTTGATTAATAAGGATGCATATAGAGGACTTTGGACTTCCTGTTGTTCTACTTTATTATTTTCCTTTCTAATGTTCTTTGCATAATCTACAATGTTTGAGGTTGTTCTATGATTTTTGTGCTTGTTGACTGTTGCTTAGATTCTAATATAGTTGCTCTTAGAGTGAAATCAAGGAAATTGTTGTCCTTCTCTTTTTTCTTTATTGTGATCCATAAAGGGAACTTTGTTTGATCTGGTTTTTTGTTTTTCAACTGTATATAGAAATGGAGAGTTAAATCATCTTCATTGCAAGTGTCAGACACTGTTCCTTGACTTAGTATGTGATTTGTAGTACATTTTCTTCATTTTGCACTTTCAATCGATTCGAAAATTGTATTGATGACATTTTCATAGTGTAATCTTTTGGAATTTGAATTCTAGTGACTTGGAAGTTTTTGAAAGTGAAGCTATCAGTCCATTCACCATTGTAGTGAATGAAACAAGCAGTTGTTGCATTTCCTGTAAGTGAAATTTGTATCAGAAACTTAAAATAAACCGATAGTATTCTAATCAGCTCTATACAACTTTTCATTAAAATGTATCAAACACTAAAAGTAAACTGAAAAGTATTCTAAAATGAAACAAGAAATCAATGAAGGTTTTTTTTTTTTTTTGAAGAAATCAAAGGTTGTATACTGTTTATGTCATAAATTATCTTGTATATCAATTAACTGATAAATAATTTTAAGAAAATAAAGATATGGTGGGTTTAAAAATAGATCTGTGTTTAATATTTTTTGAATGGATTGATTTAAAAAGAGATTTGGGTTTGCATGCATTCAATAATTTTATAAAATGATGAATCTGAATGAGAATGCTTACCTTTGATTTTTGATTGTTGTTGAATTTCTTCTTTTTTTCTAGGTTGTTGAAATCTTCTTTTTAATTTTTTTTTGAAATCTTGGTGATGTTTGTTTTTGTTGTTTTAATTTGAACAAGAGATTGATAATGGTGGTTGTTGATATGAGGGAGGCAAAGTTAAGCTTAGTTTTACAAGAAATCAATGAAAGTTTGTTTTTGAAGAAATCAAGTATCTTTTTGTTGGATTTTTGAAGAATATTTTCTGTGTTTTTGGAGAAGAGAATGGATTCGTTTTTGAAGAAATCAGTTTTTGGGTTTGTTGAGTTGAGTAGAGTAGAGTGATTGTAGGTGAGGGAGAAGGGTGAGGGAGGTGTTTTTGAGCTGAAAGAGAGGGATTGGAGCTGAGGTAGAAGCGCGAGGAAGTCGTTTTGGGCTGAGGGAGAAAGACGGGGCGTTTGCATAATAAAAATTGGCCAAGGTGACACGCGTGCAATTAATGAAAATTTGGAGTATTTTTATTGTTTTGGTTATATTTTGGGCATTTATGAAAAAACCCTAACACAAACGAACGAGCCGCAATTAATTGTCCAAAACGAAAAGCCCGAGTCTTAAACCCTACTGGCCCAAACTGCTGCGCGATACCTGTCTTTCTTGTTCTTCTTCTTCTTCATCAGCACTAGCCGTTTTCCTCGGAAAAACCCTTAAACCCTCTCCTTTTCTTGCCTAAGCTCGTAGCCACTACCATTTCCCTCTTTCCCTTATTCTGCATAATTATATTCAAACACACACACTCGCATATAAAAAACTTCCACTCTTTAGCAGCAGCAGCAACCTCTTGTCGCTAATAATAATAATAATTTGACAATGAAGTACAACAAAAATCCAAAGAAAAAAGGGCCCAAAGGAAAAAGCAGAAGACTTTCAATAAAGGAAGACCCTTTCTTCAACACAGAATCGAAAAAACGGAGGAAAATGGAGGACAAAGACGACGATTGCATTGATTCAGAAGAGGAAAACGGGTTTGTTAGCGGCGGAGGTGAGGACGAGGACGGGAAAGAAGAAGAAGAGGAGGCAATGGTTGATGAATATGCAGATGAGACACCAGCTGAGAAGAAGCAGCGTTTGGCGAAAGCTTATTTAGAGAAGCGTAGAGAAATTTTAAGAAGAGAAGAAGAAGAAGAAGAAGAAGATGAAGAAGAGAAAAAGTTTGAGAAAGAAGGCGAAAGAGATTCTTTAGTTGTTGATATGCTGCTTAAGGAGCAGCTTGAAGATAGTGGCAGATTAAGAAGAGCTATTGCTTCTAGGTATACCAATTTGTTGTTCTTTTCTTTTCTCTTTACTTGTTGCTTCTTTTAGATACAAATCTGTGAACTTTGCACTCATTCGATGCTTTGTACTGTTGCTCTCTGTGAGCGTTTTGCTTGGTGATTTTTTTGTTTAATAAAAGAGGAAAGCTTATAGTTGCTAGAATTCAATTCTTTCAGATTTTTTTTTGAAAAAGAATTATATAAGAGGTTTTTTAAAGAAATGAAATCATTCCATAAATGATGAGATTTTGGCATTTTGCAAGAGTTATATATTGAGTCGTACTCTTCCATTTGATTTATTCCAAATCATGCTCATATGCTTCTTCTGTCAATGGTTTAAAGGGTTAATTCGTACATATTTATTTATTTTTGTGAATGACTTGCATTGTGTTCATTTGAAGAATTATTGTGTTTGCTGATACCTTAGGGTTCAGAAGCCTGAAACTGTTGGTGGATTTGAGGTCTTTGTAAAGCACAGACATTCTGTGACTGCTGTTTGTCTATCTGATGATGACTTAAAGGGTTTCTCTGCTTCAAAGGATGGTACAATTAGACAATGGGATGTAGATACTGGAAAAGGTGAAAAATACCAATGGCCTAATGAAGAGACGCTTAAACTTCATGGAGTCAAGAATCCAGATGGTCGAGCTACAAAGCATAGCAAGCAGGTTCTAGCGTTGGCTGCTAGCACTGATGGTCGGTATTTGGCAAGTGGAGGATTGGATCGTCATGTTCACTTATGGGATACACGTACACGACAACATATTCAGGTATATTGCTATCACTAAAATGTACCGAACATTTCTGCACCTTTAATCTTTCCTGCAGTGTAAAACTATTTGACATAATAACAGGAACGTATGGACATGTTTTATGAAATATTACTTTTCTTGAATATCATACATTATCCTCATCCATTATCCACCTGTAGGCTTTTCCAGGTCATAGAGGGCCTGTGTCGTGCCTAACTTTTCGGCAAGGGACTTCTGAACTTTTTTCTGGTTCATTTGATCGATCAATCAAGATTTGGAGTGTGGATGACAGAGCTTATGTAAATACATTGTTTGGTCACCAAAGCGAAGTATTAACCGTTGATTGCTTGCGAAAAGAGCGGGTGTTGGCTACTGGACGTGATCGGACTATGCAGTTGTTTAAGGTTTGTAAACCCTTCTCATAGTGTTTGAAGATTCAATTTGTCCCTTTTTTTTTTATAAACATTTCGCTAGCTTAAAAGCAAAGCCAATATTATGGTTAAGTTACATGAAGTGATTTTTGTAAACTTGAAAAGCTTCTTCTTTCGATAAGCAGAGAAGCATTTTTTTTTTCTTTTTTTTCACTGTTACCACACCATAATTGTTTATTGTTTCCATTTTGAAAATTTAATTTTTGTTCTGAAGCACAAAGAAAAATTCAAACCAAACCGTGCCTGGGATATCAAATTTGGAAAATGTTTTTTTTTTTTTTTAATTACCTTTGAGGTTATCTTATGTCACACTGACTTTGTTTCTTTAAGCTTGGCTTGTTGAGGCTGTCCCATTGTAAGAGAATTTAGAGCAGTTTTATGTCATGATTAATAGTTTAGGAGCTACATTAAAAAATTTTTAGGGTTAAATTTAAACATGTTCATATCGGTTTTGCGAAAGAAGCAGGAAAAAGCTTAATATGATAGATGTCCCTCACCGTACTTTGAAAAGTCGAGAGCCTTTTGCATCAAATGCATCTTTTATTTTAGTTAACAAAATACAATCCTTGATCTTTTCACCATTGGTGTAATTGGCTAAAATAATCTTCTATGCATCTTCTCAATTTTAGCTGATCATTCTAAATTCATCAACTTTAGCCTAACCTTATGACACTAATAGAAACTATGGTCAATTTAGTGAGAATTACAATGTGCCTATAACAAGAGAAACTTGACTTCTGTTTCTTTCCAATATTGGTAATGCAAAATATTTTTTCTTGATTTTTTTTTTTACTTTTGCAAAAATTATAAGCTTCTATTGATAACTGAAAATAAATTTGAAATTATATAATTCTAAAAAAAAAATGAATTGATTCTGTGTATTTGCTTGCATTAGATGTAAGTAAAAGAAGTTTCTTCTTTTGCCATTTGAGATGGTTACATAAGGTTTATATATTCATCTTTTCCCCTTGCTAAATTGACAAAATTAATAGGTACAAAAAGATGAATGTGAAAATGCATGAAGTTTTGGTCTCTCTTTTTCTTCATTAGGCCTTTATCATTTTGAGGCCTACAAGAGAGCTGATTAGTTGTAGGAATATCTTTGCCATTGTTACATGCCTACAAGTTTGCTGGAAGTTCTGGTAATCAATTTGTTTAGCCAAAATAAGGAAGTTGTTAGCAGTAAACAAATAATTTGTTGATATTGATAGTTAGCAATATCAAATAAAATGCCTACTTGGCTTGTAGTGTGGGATATTACCCATCACAGTACCAGGCAAATTTATGTTTTCTTGTATTTAAATGATACTTGGAAGCATAAAGACAAATTTAAAGTCCAAATATTAGTGTATTAGTTATTTCTATTTAGCTTTCTCCTTAATTTGAGAGCTTTACTCATCCCCAAGAATTCCACAACAAGGTCGAGACCAAGTTAAGGGAGTATTTTAAGAGAGAATGACAGATACATGTGTATTTTAAGGGAGCTACAGAAATTATTTGTGATTGTGAAGATGTAAGTCATAATTGTGTCATGGATGCAAGATAAAAAACCACAGGTGCTTCCATTTAGGTACAGAAGGCACATGCCTGGTCTTATGGCTTTATGTAAAAGGTCACAACTCTGTGTTTCCTTTTTTGGTTTTTATCAAGTTCTATGGATCGCAACACCCAATTCGTTCCTTCTGTAATAACAGTAGCTGAACAGTCATGTGAATCCTTATAAAAGGAATGAGGAAAATGAAAATAGAAGGTCATACTGAAAGGTGGCAAGCATCATTGCTAAAACCATAATCTTGTCTTTGTTACAATGATTGGTTTTATTTTATTAGCAGTAGTTTTATGTGATATGATGATTGGCTTAATTGCTTATTATCAACACAAATTTTAAGAAACAACTAATGTAATTGGACCACAATTTTTTTGCACTAGCACAAAGCTCTCTCATCAGTGATGATAGGTTATATTGTTATACTGATGCTCTTTTGGGCTTTCTTCCAGTAACATGCTGCAATTTTTTTTTTCGTAAAAAGAATCTACAATTTGTTTTAATAAAAATATGCAACCTTATTTTTCTCATGCATGTGTGTTTGCTATTTGCCATTGCCTAGGATTTACCAATCTTTAGCTTTCTAACTGTTGCTAATGCTTTTCATAATGCTGAGAAGCTCCTTCTCCATCTGCTATAGTGATAGGTGAGGTGGAATTGATTTAAGAGATTACCAAAATGGAAATTGTATTCTAAAGCTCAGCTTTGGTTTCCTTTTGGGTCTTTCAACTGTCTTCTTTTTTTTGGGTATTGGAGTGGTTATTACAAAATAAGTGAATGTTCTAAAGAATCTGAACTGATAATAGCAAACTCAAGATAGTGATCTTTCATTTTTTTCCTCTATGTTTTCCATTACATTTTGTCATGATATTTTGATGTGATATGTGGCTACAAAAGCTTGCCACTTTTTGATATTGCCTTGAAGCAAATGAAGCAACTTTATTTATTTTCATTGTGAAATCATCTTTTTCAGGTCTTGCACTTATCTTAATGTTAATTTCTACATTTTCACAATAGGTCCCTGAGGAGTCTAGGTTGATCTTCCGTTCTTCAGCATCATCTCTAGAATGTTGCTGTTTTATTGACAATGATGAGTTTTTATCTGGCTCGGATGATGGAAATGTTGAGCTCTGGGGTGTCCAGAAAAAGAAGCCTGTATACATTGTCAAGAATGCACATGCTTTGGTGACTGACCCCAAGAACTTTGCACAAAAGGAGAATGGCAGCATCTTCACTGGTCATACGGGTATATTTTTCTAACTTTTTTTTTCTTGTTCTTTTTACTGTGGTGAAAGAGAAAGGATATTGCATCAGAGACAAATAAATTTTTAGATGTGAATCCAGCTGCTGATTTTAAAATTGTTTTTTTGTTTCAGACATTGTGTGGGTTTCTTTCTGTTTTATCAAGTTAGTAATGAGGGAAGGGGATGTTTTTCCAAAAGCGCATTCATGGATTAAAATACTAATTTGTTTTTCTGCCTTGCATTGAAGTTTCTTATTGTGGTTTGTCAGCTAATGGTGTGAATGCTTCTGTTGTTTTCAGCATATTCCTGGGTAAGTTCAGTCGCTGTATGTAGAGGAAGTGATCTTGCTGCATCAGGAGCTGGTAATGGCTCTGTTCGCTTATGGGCTGTTGACGGTGCTCCCAAAAGCATTCGACCACTGTATGATCTTCCCTTGGTGAGTGAAAATTATGCATAGCAAGACTTGGTTTGCTATAGAAATTTTCAGCTAGCCAATATGGCTTACAATTATATGAAATTTCTTAAGCCACCACCATTTCACCAGTAACTTTGCAGGTGGATAATGCATGTTCAATTGTTACTATAGCTTTCAGAACAAGAAAAAAAAAAAAAAAAAAAAAAACCGTAGTCATAAGAAGATTATGTTAGTCAAACTATATGTCCTACTGGACTTAGTCTTTATCACAAATAAAAAAGAGCAAGAGCTCTCAATGGAACTAAAAATCTTTGTTTTTAATTCCTTTACAAAAGTACTTTGAATAGGTTATGAATCAGTTCAAAGTTGTCAGAAGCATGTTCACTTTTTAGCTTATTAGCCACAAAAGTTCCTGTAGACTTACTGGCTGACTTATTCTTCCATATTTTTCTAACATAAAAATGCTGTGAAAAGATTTTGAAAGAAGTACTGATAAGACTCATTAAAATTTCATATTTGCCCATTATCATAGACCTGTTCCAGTGCATTGGTTGGATGCTGCAATGCTTCAAACTAATATAACAACCTGAATTGAAGTTCAAAAACAATCTTGGACAAAACTAATCTGTGTAACCTAAAAACATATTCCTATCTTTACTTGGACTGTGAGAATCATGAACCAGCTTTATCAGTTTGTGCATTTTCTGAAATAAGATTAGCTGCAAATTGTCCAAGAGCATAGCCAAGCTAACTTTATTGTTCTATATAGTTGTATGAAACAATTGTTCAGAAGCTTTTATAAAAGAAGGTAGCTTCTATGAAGAAGTTAGCAGAAGGTTTATTTGATATGGCTTATCTAGACTAGATGATGATCCGGGCTCAAATTGAACATGTACCAGCTTCGGGAGCTTTGAATATTTTAATTGTTAAGAGAGGGCTATCAGTTTATCAAAATTAACAAGTAGTAAACTTCATATGGATGATGGGATACCAAATATTGACACTTTGCTGGGCTGAAAACTTGCGAGGAAGTTGACCTGAAATAATATAATTTACATTTTTGGTTTCCTGGTGCCTTTTTTTAAGAAAAAATATGGAGCACAGTGATCATACTTTGTTCTGAAAATAATTTTTGTCGTCTTCTCTTGGTACTGCATCAATAGAGAAAACTTTAGCACCAGCAATATTTTTTTCTCAACATGTGAGCCATGGAACTATCAGATGAAATTTACCAACAAAAATATGTTCATTTAATCCTCCGGTGTGAATTTATAAAACAATGATTGTTTCCTTGCTATTGTTTTCTGCTGTGGCAAATACCTGATCTTATGCTGTTTTCAGTTTTAGCACCAGTGGAGATAGATCTCTTACATAGCTTACCTCGATCTTTTATTTGATGCAGGTTGGGTTTGTAAATTCACTGGCTTTTGCAAAAACTGGAGGCTTCCTAGTTGCTGGAGTTGGGCAGGTAAAGGAATTTTTTTCCACTTTCTTTAATGCAATCCTTTTATTTTATTTTATCTCCTTGAATCTGGAAGGAAGAGCTGAAATGGTAACTAAATGAAGGCTAATAGTTTTCTATGAGAAGAAAAGGTCAAATGTCTTTCTTTTTTTTTTTTTCTTTTTAAATAACTCAGAATTCATAGTTGAATTTAACACAGAGGTTGATGTTGTAGTGTGGGTGCGTAGATGATATATTTCATGTTATTTGAATAAGAAGTGTTGTTAGGTAACTGGGTAAGCAAGGCAATATATGATGCCCAGTTAAAACAGCCTGTGTGCATAGGGTGAGAGACGGATAAATTGCACAATTTGTGACATTTTCAAATTACTTGTGCAACAGGAACCTCGACTAGGAAGATGGGGACAAGTTTCATCTGCTCAAAATGGGGTCGCGATTCAACAGTTAAAACTTTTGTAGGATATGCTTAAGTTTTTACCTTCCCAGTTTTGACCACAAATTAGAGAAACTAAATGAGAAATTTTGATCCTTGTGATTTGCCGTTTTGTCCAAATTGTATATTTAAAGGCCGGCTTGCTAGTTGCCTTCCTTTCCAACCTGTTGTTAAGTTCTTCCATTGTCCCTACTTTGGTTAAGCTTTGGTCTGGAAGGAAATGAGAAAATACGTAGAGAGTTTCACATTTCATGGAATTGCAGAAGACCTAACTTGCCATTTTGTTCAGTTCGGCAACTGGTTTTGTTTAGTTTTATATTTGGTATATTGTATCAAAAATCTAAACTATTTGCAAATTTTTTAGGCTTAATAACTTTTTTTTTTTTGAATTTTACACCTTTTAATAATTTTAGCATTTTTTTTACAATTTATTTAAAAAAAAAAAACTTTACACTTTGTATGTTTTTTTTAATTTTAATTTTAGTATTAAATTATGTTTATTTTATTAAATTTAACATTTGATAAAATGTTATGGTGGTTAATGCTGATATGCCACTACAATTAAAAGAGAATAAAGAATTTTAATAAATTATCAATTTTTTAAAATATAATATTTTAAAGTGAAAAAATTCAAAGCCACAAAAAAAGCACAGTTTAGAAATGAAATGTTTTTGTTTCTAAATTATGATAAATCGTTATTGAACATTTATTAACAGATTTAGAAACAAAAAATAATACTTCTTAAATCACTTCTTGTTAATCAAAATAGCATTGTAATTCTATTATTAATTAAAAAGAAAATAAACAAAATTTTAATCAGTTTAATAATTTAAAATACTTTTTTTTTTCATTTCAAAATTTTTAAGGGGATTTTTTTTAATTCATTAAATTCTATTTTCTCTAAATTAAAATGAGTTTTGGTTACTAAACTACCATAATATTTCATCAAATGTTAAATTTGATAAAATAAAGGGAGGTTTTCACATGTAAGGCGCCAAAGAGAAAAAAATTTCAAAAATATTCAAAACTAACTTCCCTAACTTTTTTTCTTTCAAATATGAACCTGTGGACACCCTCGTTTTAGGCCCGTAACGAAAGCCCGGTGATGAGAAAGTCCGTATCTCGAATGCAAGAAGAGTCCCGGATCTTCTTAGAATAGATCCGAAAGCTTGAACCCAGCCCAAATCTTCCAAACCTAGCCCAAAACATCAAGCCCACATCGTCCAAGCTCAACCTAGGCCTTTTGGACCCAAGGCCCAGAGCAGGCCTGGGTGAAGAGGCGATCGCCTCAACGATGAGGCGCCGCCTCTTCACCCTGGTCAGTGATAAGGCGCCGCCTCATCACACCTGTCCCCTGCAGCAAAAAATGTTATTTATTGCTGCATTAAACCGAAAATCTACCACCTCTCCTCTGCATTTTTGAACGAAAATAAAGACTTTTAAAGCTAAAATTAGCTGGAAAAGAGGAAGTAATGATGAGAAAATATTTGGTAGAGATTAAGCTTGGAATATTAGGAAATTGGAGAGAGGAATGAGAGGGGTTTAAGTAGAGACTTAGGCCTGATATTTGAGGACTCTTGGTCATTTTTGAAAAAGAAGAAAAAAACATAAAAAAAAGAGGAAAAAAATGTTCTTGAGAGAAAGAAGAAGAAAAACCAAAAGAAAACAAGAGGAAAAGAGAAGAGAAGGAGAAACTTAAGCTTGAAGAGTCTAGTTCTTTGAAGGAAAAAGGATCTTCCTTGCATTCAATCATCAAACAAACTCTTAGGGCTGAATTAGGAGCTCCAGAAGTTCTTCATTC
>CATIWK010725549.1:0-10208 GCA_949634005.1 Mallotus japonicus
GTTAAAATTATATAATGAGTAATATATCATTCAACTAACTACAATAAACTCATAACAAATCAAATTTAGATGTATTTTTAATTTAATTATGAATAAAAAGAAATAATTTTAAAATAAATTTGTAATATTTTTATATATAATCAATTGATTAGATTGATCATAAATCATATATAAAATAAATTGATCATTGAAATTTAATATTATATTAATATTTTCTCATAAAATAATGATGATATTAGTAAGAAGGATACTAAAGTGTAAAAAAAATATGAAACACACAATATTTAAATGCCCAAAAAAAACTACATGATTGGTTTTACCAAACAGCAAAGGAATCAAAATTGTACGTATCCAAATATTAATTTCATATATCGTAAAAGGTTAAACATGTCAAAAATAAAAGTTTAAGTATCCAATAGAGAATAATAAAAGTTTGGCCAAAACCGTAGCAGAAAACCGGGGGGAACTTTTCTCACCCACCCATACAGATTTCGCCTTGAAATTGGAAATAGCGTTTAAAAGCCTCAAAAAGCCCTTTTCTTTCGCTCAGTGTTACTGCTCGGCTCGCTCACACATATCAGTAATTCAGTGCATGAGCCCCAAGCTCTCAATCTCATCTTGCATCTTTTGTATATCCAATCCACAAAAGAGGAGCAAATCAATCAATCAATATAGCAAGGCCATTCATCCTTTATTACACATAAAATCCATTTCGATACTTCCAATAAAAATTTATTTTTTAATTAATACCCATCTCTTAATTCTGGCATCTGCCCCGATCCCACCTATGTTTTAGTTTCCTCTACAAATATAAATAAATCTCTCTCGCTTTCTGCAGCTGTAGCTCTTATATTTATTTGGGTGTGGTGGTGTTAATTTAGAGAGGGATATAAGCATGGCAATTGCAGCCGTAGCTGTTATCTTGCCATTGGGTGTTCTCTTCTTCTTGTCTGGTTTAGTTGTTAATCTCTTTCAGGTGAAAAAAAGAGCATACCCATTTGTCTATATATATATATATATATATAAAAGGTTTTTTTGAATTGTTTTCATGTGGGTGAATTTGATTTCTAGATTTTGTTTTACTTTTTCAGAGTTTTTATTTGAATCTGGGTTTTCAATGTTTATGGCAATTTTTTAGTAAACAAAAAAGTGTATAAATTACTCTCGTATTCTTACTTATAAATACTGATGACTTGATGCTTCAGGCAATATGCTTTGTTCTCATTAGGCCAATCTCGAAGAGCACTTATAGAAAGATCAATAAAAATTTAGCTGAGTTGCTATGGCTGGAACTTGTGTGGCTCGTTGATTGGTGGGCTGGAGTAAAGGTTACAACCTCAATAAACTCATTTTAAAATTTTTCTAATTTGCTTATCACTTTTGGAGCAGCATCTACTTCTAACTTTGTGGTATTATTTTGGATGATGTTTGTTGATGATTAAATGGTGTAATGTAATTCTCATTGTCTCTTGACAGCTGAACAATTTAATCTGGTCACACATGTATTGGTTTTTTTCCTTTTCCTTTTCCTTTTTTTAACATTTGATGAATGTGGTTTTTGTAGCTTTTCTATGAATTTTGCATTTGCTAATTTTTTTTTTACTTAAGTTCAGTGAAAATGTCCAAACTACCTTATAAGCCTGACTACGGTTTTGTTACCAAATTATTTAGTTTGGTATCTGAGATTTTTTCCATGCATTAAATTGGCTCAGAGTCCCAGATGATGCACTGTCAATAAACTGCTGCATGCTTCTATTCTTCTTTGATGTATGTGTTAAGCATGTCAAACTTGCTTACTGCATTTCCTCTTAGAGAGAAAGGAGAAGCATTAGTGACTTGAATTAGATGTACCGAGATTATGAGAATTAATATTTGTTGCTACTTGGAATTGGAAGATAAGAAAACGCGCACCCAAAGTCAGAGTTTAGGCCATTGCATTTTGTAGCCACTTTTAAACACTCTTTATTGATTTTCTCTTACCTCTTGCTTCTGGGGTGGTCTCTTTCCAGTTGGGTATAATTGTACCTCCCAAGTCATTCCCTCTTCCTGATTGTGCCCTCTCCAAATGGGAAACAGTTCCTTCCATTTCTTGCCCCTTTTCCCCTCACCATTTTCCTTTTACTATTCTACGAGACGGTTTTTATACGGCACATTACTAAGGAAAATGTAGCCAATGGAATGCAAGTAGTAGCTATTGAATTTTGGGTTTGGTCTTTCAGCTCTGCATTCTGGAAAGTTAAATCTTGATAATTTCTGTCTGCAGATCCAATTATTTACGGATCAGGAGACTTTGCGCTTAATGGGTAGGCAATCTTTCATTAACTGAGATTGTGGCTGCTTGCTTTCTCTTATGTTGGTTTAGATAGATGTGTGTATAGTTCAGAAATCTAGTAGGGTGTTTACTTGTATGCTTATGCTCTGATTTTTCAGGGAAAGAGCATGCACTTGTCTTATGCAACCACAAGAGTGATATTGATTGGCTTGTTGGATGGATTCTGGCTCAGGTACATTGTTAATTTTAGCAACTTGGATACATATGCACCAATCTATCCATACAAGCACGTGGCCAGCATGGTTATTTACCATTTTACTTGTATTTGTACAGTCATTTTACATGCTTTATCATGTTAAGTGCTTACTAATTGCTGAGTTCACTTATTACAGCGGGTAGGATGTCTTGGCAGTACATTGGCTGTCATGAAGAAATCATCAAAATTCCTTCCGGTACGTTTTAATATCACATATCTTCATGGCATGATTGGGTTCAGTGCCTGAATTTTAGTTCTATTTTCAGATATAAACTTTGGAGCTGTGCTTTTACCTGTTTCGAACTTGCCTAGAATCTTTAATGTGTAATCTGGGGAAATTAATGGGTTTGGAAACACAAATATCTCATGTCAAACAGTGATGATGTATGTCATAAAGGGGGAGTGAAAATTATTGAAGATTAAATATTAATTATGAGAATAAATTATTAGCAAGTATAGGATTTTGCCTCATTTATTTGCATATCCTGCCAGTGCATATTCTTATACTATTTTGTATGCATGCGTTAGATATTTGCATTTGACCTGTTAGTTCCGTTACCAGCACTGCCATGTTTATGGAAGTTAATTACGATTTGCAACCTGATGCAGGTAATAGGCTGGTCTATGTGGTTTTCTGAGTACCTCTTCCTCGAAAGAAGTTGGGCCAAGGATGAAAGCACATTAAAGGTATGAGTGGACGCCTGTCCACATATATAAAGGTGCCGACATTTCATTTCTGGTGATCACATTGCCGTGAGCACATCTTTATCTTTCTTTTGTATGCTTTGTGATCGTGTTCCGAATTGTTTGGAATTCCATCTGCAGTCAGGTTTACAACGGCTAAAGGACTTCCCTCAACCCTTCTGGTTGGCTCTTTTTGTTGAAGGAACTCGCTTTACACAGGCAAAGCTTTTAGCAGCTCAGCAATATGCTGCCTCACAAGGGCTGCCCATCCCTAGAAATGTGTTGATTCCTCGTACTAAGGTCAAAATTCTCATTGCAGATGTTTCCTCCTGTTAATCTTTGATTTTTGGTCAGAAAATGATAGAAAATAACACTCAAACAAGATAAATAATTAGTAAATAAAGAATAAAAAAATAATTAAGTAATAAGACTATTATATTTGGGTGAAGGCTGGGGCTCAGACCTGAGTCCCTGCAGATGCCACACAGAGCTTGATCATTAGTCCAAGTGCTCACTTGCTCAATAAAACATTTTGACTTGGCCTATATTTTTTATGTTTTTATAATTCTATTTAAAAAACTTTGTAGTTTGCCATCGTTATCTTTAAGCTAGTTCTTGCAAAAGTTTTTGGCTGAAATTTATCTGTAAGCTGTTGTGCTGTTCCTATGTTAGACAACTAGTCAGACTTATTGTATAG
This sequence comes from Mallotus japonicus, assembly GCA_949634005.1. Lineage (NCBI taxonomy): Eukaryota > Viridiplantae > Streptophyta > Magnoliopsida > Malpighiales > Euphorbiaceae > Mallotus > Mallotus japonicus. The sequence goes on from CATIWK010725549.1 coordinate 3,910, forward strand.
GTTCACCTACTTCAACACATCCATTTTATGATTAAAATATTTGTATCTTTAATGTGTTTGTTTACATTGACTTGAAATTTAACTATGACTTTAATCTTCTCTTTGATTGGGCCTTTGCTAAGTCATGTAGAGAAGTATTTTCTTGTTTATACTTGTTTGCTGTTAGAACATTATTGGTGTGCACTACTGTGCAGAAGCAGAAGTGTGTTGGTGACACTTCTGTTTAGGGTTTGGAAAGAATTGCTTTTACTGAAATTATCTCTGAATTCACTGAAAAGAAGTAATCTTGGATGATCCTATGCTGTGGGGTTATAACGCGGTGTGCTTGCCATTTAATGCTAAGCCAGGAGTAACAATGTGGTAGACCTCATACAATTATTTGCAGTTTTCAAAATAACCAGAAGATTATTCTCACTGCAGCTGCATCCATTGATTTTCTGTCATACTTCAGTCAAAAGGAATTGGATGGAAAGTAAATACTAATGGTAGTTTAGATTTGATACCCACAGGAGAAGCTTGTTCGCAGAAAGACTTGCTTAGGCTGTCTGTAGTATGTTCTGTATTCTTTCAGCCGTGGGTTGCATTCATTTGCTTGATAAGATTATGTAGATTGATATGCAATATTGCTTAGAATTTCAAAGTTGTTTATTTTTCAGACTGCATGTGAAGTGATGTCCATCTGCTGATTTCCTCACAAAAATAGTTAGATGAATATGGTGAATGAGTCACCCAAAGGGACCTCATTTGGGTGGTGGGTGGGGGTGCATATCATATGGCCTCATTTGCCTGGGTCACTGATTTATTCATATATCTTATAAGTTTGCATGTAAAATTCAGTTTCATTCTTATCTGATAACAAGAAATTGCAGTACGTTGGATTTGAAGCCTTGTCCCATGCTTAGGGAAAAAAAATAATTAAGAAAGAAAACACTTGGATACATGACCTGGTAATTGATGGCGAGTGTTGCTTTTAAGATTTTCCTTGACTCCAGTTTCAGCCCTCCACCTTTTCCACTGCAACTTTTTTTACTTACTAGAAAAATATCTGTTTGTGTGTATTCCATTCAAATTTATATGTGCTAGTCTTACACCTTGACAACTTGCATCTTTGTTGCTTTCAGGGTTTTGTTTCAGCTGTAAGCAATATGCGCTCATTTGTCCCAGTCATTTACGATGCAACAATTGCTATCCCCAAAAGTTCACATCAACCTACAATGCTCAGGCTTTTCATGGGGCAACCTTCAGTAGTAAGTGCTGGATATTAAGGTTTTAGTTATGTGCTTAATGATCTTGAAGCAATGTGTTGTCCTGTGTTGGTTTCACCTTGCAACATTTGTTTTAGCTGTTACAGAGTATTGAACTTCAGCTTTGTGAAGTTTGGACATGGAATAGCCTTTATAGTTCAGGCATTCAAATACAAGTGAAGTGAGGATCCAGTGTTTCTCACTAACATCATTTGCAACTGTCGGAGTATCATTTTCTGTACATTCCTACTAATTTAATCTTTGAGTGACCAAGTCATTATCAATTTCGATGTGGATATGAAAATAACTGCATGATTCATCTGCATGTGCAATAATGACGTTGCAATAATTTGGTTGGTGAGATTGGGCAGTGGAACAGTTCTCATTTTGATTCGGCCCAATGCTATATATAATGACTCATTGCATAATCTGCATGGTGAAACTTAAACTTGTAGGTATTTGTCTAATGGAATTATGAAATTGGCATCACAATAGTTCCATCATACTTTTGTTAGCTTAGGGTTTTGCCATTTGTGTAATGGAATGGAATTTACAAATTCATTGGGTATGTGATGCATATCCGGGAAGCTTAGTTGACAAATTAATTTCTTTATGAATATTTTTCTTCTTTTGTATGGGTTTTCATATGCATATTGATATGTGTGGATAGGTTGAGAGGGAGCTGGAGTAGATTTGTTATTCAGTAAATATCCTGGACAAGATGGTATTGAATTCCTTGGGTTTTAGTTCGTGCATATTAGTTTTGCCTATTCTACATGTGCATGGTGGAGGCATGTCCTTTGGCAAATGATTGATGCTTTAGATTCTTGTTAAGAAAGAACATAGGCTAATGTATTTGGTTTCCATTAATGTTAATGTCGCCTGTCACCCATATGCAGGTTCACGTACACCTAAAACGGCATTTGATGAAGGATTTGCCAGAAACAGATGAAGCTGTTGCTCAATGGTGTAAAGATCTATTTGTGGCAAAGGTATGTTACTTACTGGTCAACCTGATTTTCAGGGTCTGCCTTTGTTGTACGTACATCTTATATGAGACTTCACATCTGAAGATGTAAGAAGTGATGGTTGACTTTATACGTTCCACTTATTTTATCAGGTATCTGCAGTGATTAATATTGGTTTCCTTGAATTTTTATATTATCCCACTGTTCTGTTTTGCTATACTAGGATGCATTACTGGACAAACATAATGCGGAAGATACATTCGGTGACCAAGAATTGCAGGATATTCCCCGACCAATGAAGTCTCTTGCGGTGAGACACTAGTTTTAGCAGACAAATTGAAACATAACTTAAATTCTTATATTTTTCTCCTTTTATGTTCGTAAGTTGTTCTATCATTTCTCTGTCTCTGTCTGTGACCAGGTTGTCATCTCATGGGCATGCTTGCTTATCTTTGGGGCTCTGAAGTTCCTCCAGTGGTCATCACTATTGTCATCATGGAAGGGTATAGCAGTGTCAGCATCTGTCCTATCAATTGTTACTGTTCTTATGCACATTTTGATACGATTTTCACAGTCGGAGCATTCGACACCTGCCAAGGTTGCTCGAGTTGCCCCAGCAAATCCCAAAAATGAATGAGAGCCTTCAGTAACAGGACAGAACAAACAGCACTATTGCAACTTCTGTTTTTTAAATCTCTATATACATTGATAACTTGAGCAACGGTCATTTTTGTGATGATATTTGTAGTGTCTACCTCTCTTTACAACTTGTGTATTTTCGTTTTAGACTAGCTAGGGCAGCTCTATGTTTGCTGCTTTCGTACATTGCAAAGTTTGTATGCGTGTCAATTCGTTATTTGTGGTTCAGTTAGGTCAAGTCTGTAGATTGTATTAGCAATGGCTATAGCATGTATGTATCAATGCTCAGATTAGGCTGCTGCATCGCCCATGTCTTTTGTTTGCTGCACTTTCTGTTTCATTTTTATTTTATTTTATATTATTTTTTTTTTTTACCAGAATTGGTTCGTCCTCATGGAAGTATCTTACCTTCAAAGCTGCACTAGATGTATTGTACATACATTTATTACATCTTGCGGTTGGATTTATGATATATAATTTAAATGTTTTACACTTGATTAATAAAAATAAGACATCTTTTTATAGGCCTTTGTCATGATATAAACGTTTGTATCTATACAAATGGAGTTAAAATTGTTGATTTATTTGTATTTAATTACAACCATTCATTATTTTATTTATTTAATTACAGCTTTTGATTATTTTGTGTGTGCCAATATTTATAAAATATATCAATGGTTATAATTAAATTAGTAGTAATCTAAAGGTTGTAATTTTATTTGTACATATACAAATATTTATACCGTAAAAGAATTCATTTTTATATTATGGGCTTTTACTAGGGTACATAGGATGTAACATATTCAATGAACGCAATAATTTTTGGCGCATGATAAGCGATAAGAGTTCTGTGTTTATAAACATTTATACTTTATCCAATGGCCATTTAAAAAAAAAAAAAATTAATCCTACAAGGAAAAGGACATCCTTGTGTAATTAGGATTGTTTTTTCAAAGAAAAAAAAAGTGCAACAAGGATTGTTTGTGTAATAATTTTAATCCTGCACGGATTAGGATAATATTAGCAATATAAAACTCTTCGCCCTACAAGTTCCTATGAGCTGTATAATTGTAGAAGCCCTAGACAAAAATTAGGTAAAAAATCATGGCAAAAAAGGTTATGGTAAAGCGAGGAAGAGGAAGGCCAAAGAAGAATTCCTGCAAGATTGATACCAATCCTCCAGCAATTCTTAGTCTAGAAAATATAGGCACCGAACAAAGGACTGAAACCAAAAAAATTGGTGTAAAAAGAGGAATTGATTATTCTTCTTCTTCTTGTAGTTCTCTAGTTGAAGAAATTATGCCACAATGGAGTAAAAAAAAGAGAAGAACTAACAGAAAAGCAAACAACGAATTGAGTTCATCATCTTCAATCACATTAGATAATCCAGTCCCATGTATTTCAGAAATTGTGATTCCAGGACCTATTCCAGATCTGGATTCCATAATTTTGGATAACAGTTTATTTTTCGATTTTTTCAAAGATATCCCGGAAATTGATGATTATTATTGATTTTTTTACCGATTTCCTTACTTTATATTTTTCTGTATATAATCACAATTATTTACATTAAGTATTGTCACCTAAATCTAATTTTTTCATCATTTATTGATGACTTAAAAAAAATCATATACGTGATTGATGATAAAAAAAAAAATCATATAAGTGGATTGATATATTATTCCATACAAATATTTATTTAATATTTATATCGCCTGATTATTTTATTATTCCTATAGGAATTATAACTGTTAGTTGTGAATACATATGAAACTAGACATATACCCACGTAATGTGCGGGTGTTTTAAAAATATGAATAAAATATTGTATACAAATATTTTAATTTCCAAAAAATAAATTGATAGATACAATTAGAAAAGAAATCATACCTTATGTTACAATTTGAAAAATAACTTAAATTTTCTATTTAGTCGTTCCTTCTCCCTCTCAATATGTACAAACAAACAAATAACTAAATTTTTTCAACTTGCATGCAACAATATTGTGTATTTTAGTGGTATAAAAATTATTTCAAATACTAACTTTCCTTTTTTTTAAAAAAAAAAAAACAAAAAAACAAAAACCCTATTCTTACTTTGAAAATTTTTTCAAATGAAATAAACTGAAATTGTATCTGACTTTCAATCCTTCAGATTTAATCACTGTTCAAGAGTCAACAATTCCATAAACCTCTCAAATTCAATTATTACTTTCAATTCTTTGTATTTAACCATCACTTTCAATCTTAAGATTCAACTATTATCCAATTTATAGTTGAGCTAAGTTTCTGAAAATTTTCAATTGAGTTTGATTATTGTCTTTTGATTTGCTTCGTGATTCAAATTGATAGAAGAAATGAGATTTGTATCTGTTAATATAATATGGTCAACCAATTTTTTTTACTAGATAGCTTGTGGTCAATCTATACCATTATATGGTCGATATACATCATTTTCTAGTTAACCAAAAACCCTATTATTACTTTGAAATTTTTTCAAATAAAAGAAACTGGAATTGTATCATCACTTTCAATCCTTCATATTTAATCACTGCTCAAAGTCAACAATTTCATAAACCTCTCAAATTCAATTATTACTTTCAATCCTTTGTATTTAACCATCACTTTCAATCTTAAGATTCAACTATCATCCAATTTATAGTTGAAGTAAATTTCTGAATTTTTACAAATTTACAATTGAGTTTGACTATCACCTTTTGTTTTGCTTCGTGATTTAAATTGATAAAAAAAATGAGATTTGTATTTGTTAATATAATATGGACAACCAAAATTTTTTTTACTTGATAGTTTGTGGTCAATCTATACCATTATATGGTTGACATGCATCGTTTTGTGGTTAACATGTTACTTAATTATTACGTGTCATGATTGTAATTATATACCGTGTATATATTACTTTGTGGTCAACCACTACAAGAAATTAATTAAAATATATATTCTCTAGTTTTACTTGATATTTTACGGTGGTGGTGGTCGGATAGAGAGTCGGGGCTATGACATCCAGGAGAGGAACAAATAAAAAATGAAAAAATTTGAGGTTAGGGTTTAATGAAAAAAGTGTCTCCGTTTATTATTAAAAAAAAAAGTATCTCCGTTAACAAAACTATATTCCGTTAAGTATAAATGCAAATTGCAAATTTGCAGGTTATTTTTTCCCACTCAATCCAATGGCTAATATTTAATACTTTAATCTAATGGTTATTTTTTCCAACTCAATCTTTTTATTTACTTTTTTTTATTTTTTAATAGAATTTTTTTATAGAAGGATTAAATACAGTCTAATTTTGAAAAAAAAAATTCTATTGTAATAAAAAATATAAAGATTAAATGTGGACTTTAGAGTAAAGTTGAAAGTTCAATTTAACTCTTGTTTCTATAAAAAAAAATTATTTTATGTGTTTTATTCAAAAATAAAATAAAAAATATAT
>CATIWK010725603.1:0-13444 GCA_949634005.1 Mallotus japonicus
TTTTTTTTTTCATAATTTGTTAGATATTTGCTAATAATTTACCATGAAAACAATATAGTATACAAGTCAATGTTTATAGTTGACCTCAACTCATTTGCAATATTGTCTGAATTTCAACATCTGATTTGTGCCTAATTTGTAGAAGCTATTAAAATATTTAAGTTATATTTTCAATATTTGCAAATTTAAATTTAATTGATTATGAATTCAAATGATAAAAAAAATTAAATTATATATAAAAAAAAAATTTACCTGTGAGGACTTGACTGAATGGTTAAACCTCTCAAAGGCATTATAAGTGATTAAAAATTGAGTCTCCATTTTCTCTTCCCAGCTTCCTATATATAATGTTTAAAAAATATATTAAGATTTGATTATACACGTAACTCAGCTTCAAATGATAAGAACACTAAATGTTAAAAGTTTGATTAGGCTCATAAACTTGAATTCAATTCACGAATTCACGTGAATAGTTTAATTTTAACTAATTTTAAATCATTAACTAATGATTTGGCTCATTTATAATTTTAATAATGAGTGACCATACCAAAGGAAATCTTTTCACTTTGAAGATTATAAGATTTAATTTGAATTTTTGAAAATTATACAAGTAATCGAATTCTTTTATAATCTTAAAAAAATAATAATAATGCTTTTTTTTTAAAATTGTAAAATAATTGCACTATTTATATTGCTATAAATTAAATTCATGACTATTTATGTCTTAAAAGAAATTCTTAAATTGTAAAAGAGTCTCATCATTTATACAATAGTATACTAAAAAAAATAACAATAATCCTATTAACATTTGTTGGTTTAAGTGGCAAGTAGTTTGAATTTTCTTAATTAAGGTTTCGGGTCTAATCTATACATGAAGAAAATAGGCCTTCGAGCTGGGAGAGATTTACCCCTTATAAGTCCATCCAACTCAAATTTTGAGATGATAAGAATCATAGCTAAAAATAATAATAATAATAAATAACAATAATGCTCCAAAGCATTCAAAATGATGCAATCAATTTCCAATTTGTGAGTAAAGATTATGAAGAAGCCTAATTAATTAGTCTCCATTATTAAAGATAATCCTCTAATCATAATGCTTATAAATATATAGCTACCTAATCAACAATGTTAGAAAAAGGAAGAGACATGCTTTGAAAAGGTAACGGTTGATAATGACCTTTCAAAGTACAAGACCATGTCCTTAGTCCTTTGTAATGCAAATCAATTAGGCCTAATTAAACAAGGAAAGGAACTCTTTTTTGCTTTGCTTGCTAGCTGTCCTTTTCTATCAGATTACTGGTTTAACAACAAACAAATTAATTTTGGCGATAAGAGATGGGTTTTAGCTCACCCACTTAAAAAGAACCCACTAATTAATTATTATAATTACTTAATTAATCCTAGATTTTTTTTTGTATTTTCTCAAGATTTGATGTGATATTACAATAACTAGTCGACAATTCGCACCGCATTATTTATTAATAATTCTATATGTAGTAGTAAAGAATAGTCAAGTGGTAACTCTTATATAAAGGTATACTGAGATGCAGGGTTCCTATCGTCATCGATTTTAAAGGGGAGGACCGCCCCCTATTGTGCAGTCCATCAATACTAAGATTATATGACCTCTCAATTTACTAAAAAAAATAATTCGATATGTTAGTAATTCAAATATAATAGAAAATCATTCCATCCAAAATATATTTTTTATATATTCATAAAAAATTAAATATGTTAAATATCAATATTTTATATATACTTTTTTTAATCATGATCATGAACATTAAATATATACTTAATAAGATGATTATAACATCACTAGAAAATATTAAACGACAAATGCTCGCCGACGAATATTATTTTTCCGGTCACCAAATAAAATAACAACATGAACAAATAATGTATTTTTAGGTAATGCAAAGATAAAAGAAAGTGGCAGAGTGATCGTCATCGGTAAGTAGTTCTCTTGCACGAGAAACATATGGTAGGCATCATGCATGATATGATATGATGATAATATCTATTTTTCAAATTGATCTACTAAATATTATATAATTGGTTCATTATTGGAAGCAACACTATGATCTTTGCAAGCCTCAAAACCATAATGCATTATTAAAAAAATAAAACTAACCTAATCAATATATGTCCGGCTACAAATGGTAAAAAGTTTAAATTTTTTTATTTAAAATTTAAAATTTACGTTTTATATATAACATAATATATGTTAAAAGAGTTTTTTTTGATTTTTCTGATTCAAACTGTAAATAATTAGGATCTATATGACTATCAATTATCGAAAATATCAAATATTAAAAAATAAAAAAAATATTTTTTTGCTTCCACTGAACTAACTTGAAATATATTGATTGATTAAAAAGTACAATGTTTAAATTAAAATTCTGTTAATCTACACGGATACAATATTTCATTTTTATCGGTCCATAACTATAAAAATGAAAATTTTCAACTTATTATTTGATTGATTAGTTATAATTGCATCGCAGCTTAATTTTTTTGTGAAAATCTATTAATAATTAATATATGTGTAATTCTATCAATTAATAATTAATATATGTGTAATTCTATATATAATTTTATAAAATTAAATAATTAAATTTGGAATGCCATTTTCGAGAAAAAATGAAATTTCTATAATAGTTGTACCTATAGTAATTTACACTCTTTAGGGTTTAAAACCTATTATAAATAAGTTTTTCCTAGTCAGGTCAATAAGATCATAAAAAAATAATTCATTTTTTTTATAAATATTATATTTTATGTGCAATGGATTTGCCTGTACTGAATTTTCTTTTTTTTTTTTTATGGCCGATTCAGCCTCAAGTACAGAATAATAGAATAACATTAATTATTCTCTGTTTTAATATCCACTAAACTCAAGGTCAATCACAGCCATGGCATATAGAGATCTTTCATGCCTCACCTCTACAAACTGCAGAATCTAAAGAAGAATTATTGTGTAGATATGAATCAAGCATGTGAAAATGCTGCTACTTTAATCATGTATTTTCTATTCAACCCCTTTTTTCTTTAATTAATTTTTGGTTCATTATGTACTTTAGCATTGTACTTTAATTTTGATCATTATCATATATATATATATATATCAATCATATATTGAAGAAAAAAATTGGGAATATTGTGTCATAAAGGATGAAATTAAATGAGGCATATAAATCAAAGTGGATAGACAAGCATGAATGAGACATATATGAGAATAATCTAAAACAAAATGCACATATTCTTAATGCTTCATATCAATAAAGAAAAAAAGATCAAATTTAAGAAAAGATGTATTGATATGTGATAATTTCAAACATATATATATATATATATATATATGCCTTGGCAAGTTGTTTGATTATTTGGCAAATTCAAAAATTCCTTTTTTTTTTAGAAAATTTAAAAGTGAAATCATATCATTTTTTTAAAAAATTACCATTTTTCCATATTTAACTCAGTTTTTAGTACTAATAAACAGAAAACTAATTTGAGCATCATTTTATTCGTAAGGTACCGTAATTGAATATTGCATCGCAATCCGCATGAAATTATCAGAATATTTTATATATTTCTTATAGTCTTTAAAAATATGAAAAATAATTTGATATTATTATGCGAATCAAGACACATTAGAATTACCCTTATTTGTAATATAGGTAACACAAGCATAATAAAAATTTTATCTTACATCTACATTAGGCTCCTGCTTGTACTATATGATATAATAAAATAATTTTTGAAGTACAAGAGATTTTTTATTTTTTTTTTTAACTCAACACAACTTGATTTCACTAACTAAGACAGTCATTTATTTTTTGGTCTCATGAGGTAATTTTCATCTCATGGAGTGGTGGAGCACGAAAGAGTTTGTTTTCCGACAGCTCGTGATGAGGTGATTTAAGTTTGTATAAAATAATTAATATTATCTTAGTTTTTTTTTAATAAAAATTGAGGCCAAATATTTAATTAATATTATCTTAGTTAATTTAACTAAAATAATATTAATTATGTTAAAATAACTATAATATATGAATTATTATTTATTATTTATAAAAAGTAGTAAATAATTTTATTTGTAAATAAAAATATACAAATAATTGATCTTAAAAAATAATTTACATTTAACTCATTAAAAATATTTTTTATTAAAAATTTAGAAATTTTATCACTTGAATATTAGAATCTAGAATTTTAGAAATGTAAGTGTCTTTTTAATTTCGACTGAATTCTAATTCAAATAAAATTTCTTTTAAATATGTTTTTATAGGAATTTCAAAATATAATTTTTAATACTTACTTGATTTTGGCTCTCTCTAATTTTTTTTCAACTTTCGATACTGTTTATTTTATTTACGTTAAATTTTAATCCAAAATTAATACTTACTTGATAAGACCCTCTCTATATTATTTTTCAAAGTTGGGAGTTATTTATTCCATTTAAATACAATTTTAATTCAAATAGTTTTCCTCACAAAATATTTTTAAATTAGTTCATTAAATTTAAATCCATATGCAATGGAAGTCTTGAACAAAATATAACTTGTAATATACTAAAATTATATTAATTACATCTAGCACTTAATCATTTTGAAGAAGTAATTACATATATATATATATATATATATATATATGTACTCATATAGTTTTTCTTTCAAATTTTTATTTATTAGGTTAATATAATTAAAACATCACAATTTTTTTTTTAATTTTAGAACATTTACGTAAAAAATTTATTAGTAAACACATGCAAAACATGAATATAATATAATGAGGGAAAAAATAGAAAAAAAAAAAGATTAGCATGGATCATCCATGCACAATATAATCTTGTTGAATTCGTTTTCACAGTTTCATTTTTAATGTATAGGAGAATATGAAATAATTAAAGAAGCATATGATCGCGTCAGATCCTACTCACTAGTGAATTGCTGACATTGCTGATGTGATGATGAGTCTATAGATTAATTATCAAATATATATATATGCAAAAATGTTGGTCCAAAAAAATAATAAAAATTATATATATATATATACACACACAAGGACTATAATTTTAAATAAAGAAAACCCAGATGCTTTAAGTATTGAGGATGAAGTAGTGAAGATCAGAATGTATTTTATTTTGGTTGTAACATAATTGATATATAGTTCTTTCAAAAAAAAAAAGAAAAACATAATTAATATATAGTTAAGTTGATTATTAGCTAATAGTTAAAAGGGTAAAAAGCTAACATGGGAGATTCTGTGCAATAAATTTTTATTATAATAATGTCTACTTAAAATAGTTGGGATTAATCTTTTAATTCATTTTGTTTTTGCTTTTTGCCTTATTTCATTGTCATGTTGTTGTCACTATGATCCAATTTTAGTGATGGATCAATGCTCAATCTGAAATTGGAAGCATTGGATAGTGGTGACCCTATTTCTTTACCTTCTTTTTTTTTCTTAAATTAATATATACATTAAAAAATTAGATAATTAGGTAACACACTAAGTGTTGTTGCACTTCACTTATGCTTCAATGAATATATTCCTCAACAGTGATTCAGACCCTTTTCTTGGTACTATTTAATTAAAAAAAAAACAAAATTCAACTTAGTTAATTAGTAATATTTATTTTTTTCATGAAGTTGAGGTATTCATTAATGACTAGTCAGTGAAGTAGTGATTTATGCTTACCACTATATATGCAGCCAGTATAAAGTATTAGCAAAGTGATAAGCAAACTCTAAGCAAGTTGGATTATAACAAATCAATCATAGATCTAAAATGACATTTTATATATAAAAAAAATGATATTAATATGCTTGATTTATAAGTTGTTAAATCGAATGAATCAACGACTTATTCAAACTATTTTTAATTTCAAAGTCAAATCATGTTAGCAGAAATACTATAATACTATGTTTGGATGCAAAGAATTTGAGTATGAATTTAAATTTTAATGAAATCTCTTGTTTGAAAACTAAATAGATTTGTATTATGAGGATTTCAAACAAATCCACAATGAATTTGACAACTCATTTAATGAGGATTTGAAATGACATATAACTACATATTATTTGAAATCCTTATATTTGAAATTTAAAATTTCAAATCAAATATTTGCATACAAACACACTCTAATAGTATATAGCATTTATAAATTTATATAGCTAATTCCGACTAATTTTAAATGAAAATGTTAACGTTATTATGACAAATTTGATAACAGAACAAGTTTACCATTTAAAACAATTTGTTTCAAACAAACCCCAATTCAATTTGTTACTTTAGAGGTTGAACAGAAAATTTAGTTCACCTATCAGAAGTTTAAGATGAAATTGACATTTCTCAAGTAGTGGGATACAGTGCATATCAATAGCCTTTACAGTGGCATTGCTTGACTATAGAGCTAGCAGCTACCCTAGAACTATAAAGTGTAAAAAATAAAAATAAAAACCACATGGTTAGCTAAGGAGAAGCATTGGCTTCATGCTCATGGTGGTGGCTATCTATGAGGCCAGTGCAAGTGGGTTTTTTATGAAGGAAAATAGCACCAAAATGCTAAAAATGATCATATAATGCTGTTTAAGGAACTAAAACTCCTTTCATCTTTATGAAATCATAGTGCATGGCCCAAAAGTTTCTCATTTTTTCCTTTTGGTGTTTCCATCTATAGTCGGCTAATTCTCTTTAAAAACTTAGGTAAAAATGAATCATGGGCTGCTCTTTTGTTTTGTTTTTTTTTTTTTAAATAAAGAAAAGAAAATAAACTAAAACTCATTAAATTAAATAAATAATTAATTAATTAGGGAAGGCAAAAGCTTAGTCAGCCACATTTTTTAAAAAAACTCTTTGCTCAAAGAAAATATTTGTCCTTGTACCATTCAAAAGTCACCAACACTTGTGTACCAATATTATATATAATATTCTTGATAGTTGCATCCCTCTTTTTACCATTATAAATATAGGGCTTGTTAGAGACCCTCTTCAAATGCATTTTATTGCATAAACTTCTCTAAACCTCCTTTCTTCATTTCCCTCTCAACTTGGAAAGAGAAAACTAGCTCAATTAGGTTGCCAATCTTTAGCCATGGAGATTGAGCCATCAAGTCAAGAGAACAAGGCTGGGCCTTTCACTGCTGCATGGGGCTGGTTTAAGGCCTTGCTTGACAAGTTCAAGAGCAAGGTGACGATGACTGTGATGAGCATAAAAAAGCTTGGACAAGATGACCCAAGAAGGATCATTCATTCCCTAAAAGTGGGACTTGCTCTTACAGTGGTGTCGTCGTTGTATTATTCAAGGACCCTTTATGAAAGTTTTGGGGTTGCAGGAATGTGGGCAGTGTTAACTGTGGTTGTAATCTTTGAATTCACTGTAGGTAAGGTTTCTGAAAAGTGTTTGAATCCTTGACACGACCCACTAATCTTATTCACTCCATCACTGAGCTACTAATTTAAGGTGACCAAATAGTAATGTAATTTTATACTTTTGATTGTGTAGGTGGAACCTTGTGCAAGAGTTTGAATAGAGGTTTTGCAACACTTCTAGCTGGTGCTCTTGGGGTTGGAGCTCAACACTTGGCAGGTCTCTTTGGAGAGAAAGGAGAGCCGATAGTTATTGGATTCCTTGTTTTCCTTTTAGGTATGCTTATAATTAAACTGAAATCAGCAATGATCAAAATTGCCTGTATGTTCATTATTTTAGATTATAACACTGAATACTTGTGGCATGCAGCTGCAGCATCTACATTCAGTCGATTCTTTCCAAGAATCAAGGCAGGATATGACTATGGAGTGCTGATATTTATATTGACATTTAGTTTGGTTGCGGTATCGGGTGTCCGAGTGGATGAACTCTTACAACTAGCTGATCAAAGGCTATCAACAATAATAGTTGGTGGCGTAGCCTGCATAGTTGTGTCCATATGTATTTGTCCAGTTTGGGCTGGTGAAGATCTTCACAAGTTAGTTGCTTCCAACATAGAAAAGCTTGGAAACTACCTCGAAGGTGAAGCTACATCTACCAACATGAATTCTCTTTTACCTTTTTCTCCAGTTCGAATCCTGTCGGAATCGATTAATAAAAATAAATAAAATAAAGTCAATATCAAGAATAATTTATAACAAGAAAATTTAATTTGATTACAGGTTTTGGAGATGTATATTTTGAGTGCTTAGAAGATGGAGGGAAAGTTAATGATAATAAGGTTTCAGACAAGATGTACAAGTCACTTGTTCAAGGATATAAAAGTGTGCTCAATTCAAAATCTTCTGAAGATACCATGGTAATTTAAAAGAAACTCTCTCCACTAATCTTGCACTTTTTTTTTTATTTTTTTTTTTTTTTGTCTTTGCATGATGGCCACTAACTCATGCACTTTTCTTGAGCTTTCCTCCACCCCACATATCATTTCATCTAGCTACACAATTAAGTAAAAAAAAAATATATCTATTTCGGGTACATTACACGTATTATAAAATCTAAGTACTATTGGATGCAGTACGTAACTGTTGGCAAAAATCTATTGCTTAGCTAATAGTTTTTGATATGATGATAAAAATTACAGGCAAATCTAGCAAGATGGGAGCCTAGACATGGCCAATTTGGATTCAGGCATCCATGGAAGCAATACTTGAAGATTGGAGCAATCTCACGGCAATGTGCTTACCATATTGAAGCTCTTAATAGCTGCATCAACTCTAACATCCAAGTAATATATTAATCCATCACTTCTTCTAGTATTATAAAGGGAAAAAAAAAGAATTAAATTTCCAAATTTTTAGTTCAAGATTTATCATATTAACAGCTCATTATTCCATTTAGATATTTAAGATTACCCACCACTGGTGTGTGTGAGAGTATGATATATATATATATATATATATATATATATATATATATATATATATAAAGTTGTTTGTATATTAATATTTTTTTTTTGAACCACCGATATTAAAATTCATTGAACTCTTACTAATCTGGTTCGACCCGAGCAGAACCTAATGCAACTGTATGCACCATACAAAGTGATTTGATGAAATCACCATATAAAAAAGTTGCTTTTGAGGGCATATTCTATAGATTAAAAAAAAAAACATTGACTAATGATCTTATTCTTTTTAATTACCTTTATTTTCCTTATATATTTTTCAATTAAACTTGTGTTGCTAATATTGATTTTTTTTAGGTGCCAGAAGAATTCAAGAGTAGAATTCAAGAATCATGCACAAAAATGAGTGAAGAATCAGGCAAGGCTCTAAAATTATTATCTTCATCAATCAAAACAATGACTGATCCGTCTCCGGCAAATACCCATGTAGAGAACTCAAAAACTGCCACTAATGAACTCAAAGTTGCTCTTAAATCTTGTTCATTAGAAGATGAAGACCTACTAGTAATAGTACCAGCTGCAACAGTTGCATCAACCCTAATTGAGATTGTCAAATGTGTCGATAAATTATCCGAGTCGGTCCATGAACTTGCTAGTAAAGCTCATTTCAAGCCTGTTGAAGCTACTGTTTCGCCGGAGAAACCTCAGTTGCTTCACCGGGGAACTGTGAATCCTGTTGTTGATGGTGAAAGTAATGATCATGTTGCTATTACAATAGATGTTAGCCCTACAGATTCACCAGAAAATCATGGAAAAAATCAGGCACCAAAAATAGCAACCCAACAACAACATCCACAAGTGTGTAACTATAGTTAGTATTTTACTACAACGTATGAACTACTTCTTGTTTTTTTTTTTTTACAAAATTCTTGTAACAAGTACTTGCAATATTTTGAAGGAAGTCATCTTAATTCCTATTGATAAATATATGCAACTTTCTCCTTTTTATTTTAATTGAAGCATAGTCTCTACAATTGCTCCTTTTGAATCATATATAATCCTTATTACGTAAGATTCATGCTATAAAAATAAAATTAAAGTCGTTATATTAATTTATGAATTGATGTATACATAATTTGTAGTATATATTAAATAATTATAACTAAATAAGAATTAGCTAGTCTAACAATTTTTAACTCTATCTATATAAATACACATATGCGTATCAAGGAAGAACTCGCTAAAGTAATATCAAACTTTGAAAGAATTGTGAGCCTCAGGATTAATGTTGAAAAAAAATTCAGGTTGTTACATACATATATATATATATATATATATGCTTTTCACCATTTATGGAGCACTGAAAAAATTATAAAGTTGACATGTTGAACTTTGAAGTGCACTATGATCAAAATATATATGTAAATAAAATATATACATGAAAAGTTTATGCTCAACCGAACTTGTGATCCAACACAGAATCAAAAGTTGCTGATGTAATATTAATATTGATGGGTTTGGTACCTATTAATATGTGAAAGCCGAACTAAAAGTCTTGCTGTGGGTTTCTATTTACTAAAGTATTTGATGGAAAATAGTGGGATAATGGAAGTGGGTACCATAGAAGAACATTTGTGAAACCCCAAAAAAAAACACAACATGAAGCAAGGCAGGGCAATGCAAGTTAAAAGTATGTCTTGCAGTCGCAGTGGCCAGCATTTGTTAGAGAAGTAACCTACTTGCCTTTTGACTTTCACCATGCACCACAACATTACCCAAAATAATAATAATAATAAGTAAAAATTAAAGTAATGTGATGACCTTTTCTATTCTTTGTCTTAACATTCCACCTTTGATTTCAAAGTTCAAAAAATTTCTAAATAATCGTTAAAATTAACATATAGGAACTGTTCTTTGACGTTTTGAACTTGAATTGTAGTGTATATAATAGAATCAAATTAATTATTTGTATAATTTTTGTTATTCTTATAGTACTACTCATATCGATCTAAATTAATTAAACACCCGTAAACTTTGAATACTGATAGTTCATTAAAAAAAAATTAAAATTCACAAAAATAAATATCATTCAACTCCATGTACTAATTAAACTTTGCATCATTAATCCTCAAGTTCATATGAGACTATGAGAATAGATTTGCAATATAATATTTTAATGCGTCTATTTCGAAAATAAAACTTACTAAATTTATTAATTGATTAATTAAATTTTTATTAAACAGTACCAAAATAATTTCTTATAAGATTTTGAATTCAAATCGTATTCTTATAAATTTTTTTATAAGTTCAAATCTATATTTATTTGGCTCAACTTAATAAGACATGTATTGAGAGTAAGCTTGCCTAAAATCTAATGATGATACCAAGTACATTGTACCATGTAGTACGTACAACTATATGGATAAGAAGGATTTAGGCAGAGGTGCTGCTGACATATCTACAAGCTTTTGATGAGTGCCATTAATAAGAGCAATAAATCCAAAGGCTAGCCTTAACACAGTAAAAAGAAGTATGCAAAAGAGGAAAATAACAAGAAAAAACTAAAAGATTTGGATTTTCACAACTTGTTTTCTTTGAGTTGTTTTCCACTTATCTACAAGCTATTCACTATTCAAGTGGTTTATCCTCCATCTCCATACAACCATCATCACTACTACAACTTGTTTTAGTTGTATTGTTGAAAGATGTCAATAGATTTTGGCTATAGTTTCCCATTTCTGACTTTAACTTGTTTTAGTTGCATATGTCATTTACTTTTAGCTGGCTCCACTTGATCTATTATATAATATTAATTACTTCATATTAACCAGAACATAAATATTATACGTTCCCAAAAAAATAGCTTTTCTTTATTGATACTAAACCAGTCTTCAAATTATTAGTAAAAAATAATCAACATCTGTAAAACTTTGAATTCCCTTAAATAAAGTATCAAATTTAAATTTTATATATGAAAAAAATAGGTGTTAGAAGAGATTTACTTCTTATGAATCACTCGATTTGAACTCCGAAATAATAAGAGTCTTATAATTACCAAATATATCAGATATAAAAAATTTTGATAAAAAATAGTTTAATGATAATCATTTATCTTCAAAAGAATTATAAGGTGCATAATTTAAATTGTTACATGGTTGATTATAAATTTACTTTCTATCTCATATAAAATAGAAGGATTATCTCCTAAAATAATAATATTTAAGAATTTTATTGTCACTTCACATTTCAACCGCAATTGATCGATATTTTAATTATTTTACCTTCTTATTAATAAAAAATAGTCACCAAATTAGAAGGACATCATGAATTAGTCCTTTTCTCTTTTAATGAATGGTAATAGGTTCACTCTGATCAAACGCAAACAGTGCATATCAAGACCCAAGAATATGATTTTTCTAATGAATTTTTTTTTTGCAGTTTTGGCTTCAAAATTCGACACATTGAACAAAATAATTTATTTTTTACACCATTACATATTTAATGAATAAACAAAAAAAATATTTATTTATTATTTTTTTGCCATTACAAATTGGAGGAAGGAGAAACAAAAAGGAAGGACTTGATCCTCCTATATTCGTAAAGGTTTGACCCTTAAGTTAAGGCAGCGGACATTTATTTATTTTTTATTCAATATTAAGAATGAGAAGTGCAGCAAGAAAACAAAGCTTGAGGGTAGAGTTGATGAATTGTTATGATTAGTGGGTCTCCCCCTTTTCTTGCATTTCCTTCATCTGGCCAAATGTACAGAGTATTTTCCGTACAAGACCAACATGATTAATTAATTAATTTGTAGGTCGATCTCTATCATGAAAACAGCTTCCATCCCCCACCATTCATCACCATACTTGTACTACACAAAAGGAAAAAAAAAAAAAAAAGAGTTGAAAATACATAAGTGTGTGTACAGAAATGAACTAGAGAATGTAATGAGGTCAGAAATGATTAAAGAATCAAGTGTCCGATAGAATCATGCATATAGAAGATAGAATATTGCCCAAAAACTATATTAACTCTTAAAATAATCAGTAGGATTCCTGGAAACCATTAATAGCGTCTGCACCAATCCCAAAAACTCAACACCTATACATCACAAACAAACCTCAACATTCCTCTGGTTTAGGGTAGCTGCTGGCTGCTGACTGCTGACGATGAATTTTTTATTATTAACATATTAAATAAATCAAGCACCAACATTAAACTCTCTCTCTCTATATATATATATAATATCATTATTTTTTTAAATTAAATAAAAATCAATTTAATAAATTAATGATCACAAAGTTTTTAGACAGAAATGGCCTATGTAGCAAGAAAATAAAAACGAAAAATGAAAAAATATGGAAATAAATACTGCAAAACAGTACTTTTAGAAAATATAATAAATGAAAACGTAGGAAATATGTAAATATTAAAAATATAGAGATATATAAATAAATATTAAATATATGAATATAAATTTTATATATAAATATTGAAAAAATTTATTACTAAATGATTTTATTTAATTAAGAAAAATATAGAATTTTTTTAAGTTGTATATCTTCCTTCTTGATTTAAAAAAACTAAAGAAATATATTTTT
>CATIWK010725610.1:0-13240 GCA_949634005.1 Mallotus japonicus
GGGGAGTGAAAATCTTGTGGGATTTTGGGGGATATGGAGTTCTTGATTTTGCATTTGGTGTTATTTGTTGAATATTTATTACTGAGAGAGAGGGAGACAGTGGTTTGCTATGGTGGTGGGTGGGCATGCACAAAGGTAAAAGACAATCAGGCCATGGTTTTTAAATCTTAATCGTTAGTATTGGATTCTCAATAGACACGTTCATCTTCACTTCTCCGTTCTCTATATCTTTGAAACGTTACTTCTTCCTTCCCTTCAAGAACCTGCATGCACCAACCGACCATAGGACACAAAAATCAAAAGGCTATATTCCATTTCTTTTCCTGTTTTATTCTTGATAACAAATTAAACCTGTAAACAAAAACCAATCAAGGAGGAACGATATGCAAAAAGATCATAAGCAGAATCAAGATCGAAGAGTGAAACCGATGCAAGGAGATGATCAGAATCAACAGCAGCACCAGCCCCAGCCACAGAAATGCCCTCGTTGTGAATCACTGAATACGAAGTTCTGTTATTACAATAATTACAGTTTGTCTCAGCCTCGTTACTTCTGCAAGACTTGTAGAAGATATTGGACTCAAGGTGGAACCCTAAGGAATGTCCCTGTTGGCGGCGGTTGTCGGAAAGGAAAGCGAGTGAAAACATCATCATCCACAGTCCCTGCATCTTCTTCATCTAGTGAAAATTCTAGGTCTCAATCTTTGCAACAGCCTCAGAATTTGGTGACCTCAACGCAAAATATGATAACTAGCACAAATTCAGGCAATACTGTTAGTCTTGGCTTAAGGGCTAATGAATCAGGGGGCTTGGTTTCAGTTTCTGGACTTTCAATGGGATCTTATAGCTATTCTGGTGGCAGTGGTGGATTCTTGATGAATTCTTTAGCAGCAATTCAGTCTTTGAATAACCAACCACCACAACCTTTTACTCTTAATCATCAGCCTGCGAATTTTGGTGGAGATTTTGGAGGAGGTACATCAAATCTGAATCTTTTGCATGGATTTAATGCTTCTATTCCTTCTTTTGGGTCTCAACAGATTCATCAGCAAAGGCAAATTTACCAAATGCCTAATAGAGATAACAAGAGCACCGGAGACCATCCTTTTTATGCTGCTAGTTCTCATCAACAGCAGCAAAACTGGCACGCAGCAGGCTTTATCAGCAGCAACACTAACCCTACTAGTGTATCTGATACTGCTCTGTGGAGTGTCAGCACCAGCACCACAATAGGCAACACTAACAACCGCAACAATGCCAATGGTGACTCTTTTCCTTTGAACTCATTGACCGATCAGTGGCATCATGACCTGCCAGATTATGGTGCTCCACCGTGATTTAGCTGGCTCTATACTTATATATTAGCTCAAGCTCCATACAACAGACAGCTGCGTGACTTTCTATAAAGCCTTCTTTGCTTTTTTTTTTCTGGGTATACAGATCACCGATGAATCTTTTTCTTTTTCTTTTTCTTTTTACCTGTTTTCTCTTTGCAATATTATCAAAAAATAGTTTCATTTGGTGGGTTGGGGACCGGGAAGCAAATGGAGAGTATTATGTTGTGATATGAATAGAGGCATCGTAGATCGTACTTTGTGCTTAATATCATATAGAAAAATTTCTGGGTTGGGTTAGGTTTGTTTTGAAGCTTGAACTTTTGATCAAAAGATAGTATGTTTGCTTAAACTTTTGCATAATTTTCCTCTTTACCTTTAACCAAAAAAAAAAAAGGTAAAGAGGAAAATTATATATATTTTCCTCTTTACCTTACTATTTTATATATATATATTTTTTTTTCCCTTTATCATTTCAATTTCCAATTCCCATTCAAAAGCATGTCCTTAGTCTTTAAAGCTTTTTGATTAATTAGGGTTTTAAACAGAAGGCTAAAATAAAGGGCAAGAATTGTTCGGAAAAAAAAAAAAAAAAAGGGGAAAGAAACTTCAGGTGCATGAGATAGTGGTGGTAGCTGATGTCCCTGTAAAAAAGTTAGTGGACAAGACGTATGTTCTTATGCATGTTAGTGACTGCCATATAAAGATGCTTTTAATCTAGCTACATCGAACTATGGGTTTCTTTTGATTGCTCAATACCCAGTACCCACTTCGTAATTTCCCAGTCATTTCTGGTTTGTGCAAGTTCCACTCAATTATATGTTCACAAGCGTCAGCAAAACCTATAAAATAGAGATATTCTTCATAATTTTCTTTTGCCTTAGTAATTTTGGCAATTAATTAGTGACGTAGATGACCAAACAGTTTAATGGCGTGTCTTGCATGGTTGTGTTCAATCCCTTCAAAATCCACACGTAATAGTTGCTATGTGATCATTACTTTGGTTTAGTTTAGGCCTAGCTATCATATTCATGTTACATAAACGAACAAAAGGGAAAGAAACAAAAGGGGTGGTGTTGTTCAAAAAAAAAAAAAGGGGTGGTGCATTTGGTTGGAAATTACATATTGGCAGTTGCTAGCCAAGCTCAAGCATGGAACACCCAAAGCACTAATAATATTAAAGAGTTGACTGATGCCTTCTTAAGTATAGGTTTCTTTAACTTATTCAGATTAAACAATTAATTAACTTGGATTAATTGGTTAATAATCTTAATCAATTAATTAAGAATGAAATTATATTTTTGTTGGGGATATTGGAGTGGTGGTGGAGGTGGTGGTTGGGGTTGCGTTGTGGTTTCCGAGCAAAAGCAAATCTTTGGTCTGGCATGATGAGATCTGCGGGCAGAGAATAAAAGTAGGCTCTTGGGATAACCCCATCACTGCTTTTGCCGTACACCACACCACGTTCTACTGTGGAGATAGCTACTGTACATATTATATTAGTTGGCTTTATAGCTCGTTCTACTTTGGTTTTTTTGCCAATGAGAGGCTGAGGCCACTTGATCCTGAATTTTTATTGAAGGATTAACAACACTATCAGTCCTAAAAGATAGTGTGTTTTTAGAATTAAATCCTATAAGAAAAAAATTTTACAATCAAGTTCTAAAACTAATTAAAATGCACAGCGTTAATTCTATTCCGTCAAACGAGACAGAAAATGCTGATGTGTCAGTCAGCTTACACTTCCTCTCCAAACAAGTTGTGACCTGTCAGTTGACCTGATATATGACCACCACATCATTGCCATATCATTTCCACCATGTCCCTACTTCTCTCTCAATCCCTTTCTCTTCTCCTATCTCTGCTCCTCTCCCTTACCTTCTCTCTTCTCAGTCCTTATCATGCGTAGGCATTCTTTCATCACCAGAATCACTCTCAACCTTCTCATAATGTTGTCTTCTCTTCAAAACAACCTCCTCATCTGCTACTTTCCTTGCAGAAAATGAAATATCTAAGCCTAGCACATAAATCTAATAGAAAATGGCCTCCACTTATATAACTTTTTTTTTTAGACAAAAGAAAGCTGCATTAATTAGATAATAAACAAGAGTCATTTACAGCAACATCCAAAGCAAAAGATAGGGCCAAACCGGAAATAAGGAATTGAGAATTAAGAGACAGCACACCTTTGCAATACAGTGAGCGACAAAATTGCCTTCTTGTCGAGTAAACGAGAAAGAAACATATTGAAAGTGTGTAGTCATCTAGATTATATCCTTGCATATCAGAGCCGAAACAGATTGCCCAAATTGTCGAGATTGGAGTCTTGAAACAACAGCTAGAGAATCTGACTCAAGGATAATATTCTGCAACCCATGCTCAACAATAAGAGAAAAGAACATTCACGAACATAATCAGCACTACTCCTTGAATTGCTACATTCACGAACATAATCAGCACTAATCCTTGAATTGCTAAGAAAAGCACTATGACAAGAGAAAAATCAAATTTTGATTTTCAATCTAAATGATCCAATCCCATATACAGCAACAATAAAACACACAAAACTAAACCAAGTTTCAAACATTTGGAACCAAAACAAAAACGCCCATTAGACCAAAATTTCAACTTTCTCCCACATTTTCCATCATTTTCCTAGCATCCAAACACAAAAAGGAAAAACCACCAAACCATCAATAAAGTATGTCAAAAGAAACTATAATAACAAACCTGATTGATTGATTGACTCATTGATAATTGATTACAGGATCAGTTTGGAGAAATGGAAAATTTATTACAAGAACCCCTTCAACCAAGCACCCCTTTTTTACCAAGAACTTCCAGCACAAAATGTTGCCGCGTGAAGTCATAAAATATGCCCTTACGGCGTTTGAATCATAAATTATAGCAACATGGCCTACTCCTGCTAGCTGAGCAGCTTCAATTACTTGTAAGGCATCTGATGTGGATACCTCAGAGGTAGGACCAGATTTTGAGAATTAGTTATTCACTCACATAACTGGTAGAAGACCTTGTTTTCCAAATGCCAACTGATTTCTTTAAAACAAAATGCCCCACCACATGTTTCTTTGAAACCAAATGCCTCACAAAATGTTCAAGTGTAGGTATTACATATATTGAGCATCTATGCAAATCCCCTGTTTCTCCTCTGTTTTCATCTTTTGCCATGGCTTCTATTGATATACTTTTTCTTTTTCCTGGCCCAAAATACTTCTCACTATGAGCAAAAAGTAGAACTCTTTATCCCTAATTTGCAACAAATCTTGCGAATCAATCTTCACCGGCCAATTCCCAGGAAAATGAAGAACCCCTTCAACCAAGCACCCAGTTTTACCAAGAAATCTTCTCCTTGCAGCTTCGCAAATCTTGCTTCAACGTCGTTGCTGGTTGCCCCCATTCTTGGATACGTTCCTCTTCCTCATTTTCTTGATCTCCCTTTTCCTTCTTCTACTCTCTCTTTGATTTCTCTTTTCTTTTTTTGATTTAGGTTTAGTTTGAACTTGATAAATAAAGAGGAAGGGCATTAGAGAAAAATAAGAAGAAACCCTCTTTTTTTTGTTAGTGGAAAGTTGATGTGGCGGTGAGTCATGCTTGTAGTGGAAAGTTGACCGACACATCAGCATTTTTTGTCTGGTTTGACGGACTAGGACTAACCTTGTGCATTTTAATTAGTTTTAGGACTTGATTGTAAAATTTTTTTTCTTATAGGACTTAATTGTAAAAACGCACTATCTTTTAGGACTGATGGTGTTGTTAATCCTTTATTGAATTATCACAAGAGGTCTTGTAGAATTTACTTAGTCGTTGAAAAATCTTTAAAATTCTTTTTAGTTTTATCCGAATGGAACTGAATTAGTTAAAATTCAATAAATTTATATATCGGTGATTCGGATAAAAAAATTTATACATCTCCTTCTCTACTAATTAACACTAGCAATTAATTGTCATGATTTTATGAATATATATAAAAAAAAAAAAAAGAAAATCAACTTTGATTTTTATATGCAAAGGTCCAAAAATGCCTAAGTTTCGTTCGGCCTTGATAGATATAATACTATATTGCCTTTTGTTGTGGTTTTGTCTGAATTTTCATTTTGTGTTCAAATTTGATTTATTTAGAATTGATATCTTATAGTCAAATTTGATTTGTTGGTGTGTGGTTGTGTTGTGGACCAGTACATATAGATATAGGTCTTGCAAATCATTGTGAAAAACGTTATCGTCATACAGTAGTAGTAGCAATCGATCACTGTGGTGGTAATACTAGCTGAAATAAAGAAGAGAACGAAGCACAGCCTCTCGTGTATCTTTTTACGCCTGCAATGCCCTTCAGAGTTTGGTGGAGATAGATGCATGGAGAAACAATCCAGTGTCTGCCTTTAACACCACATCCACATCTACATGATGTTGAAGCAAGAGAGGGACCTATCAATATCATCTGATCTTTTTCTTCTCTTTTAAAAGCATGCATGGGTGGTGGGTTCCCACTTCAATGTCCAACATCCCATCTCTATATGGAATTCAAAGGCCCCATTGCCCCATCATTTGGTCACCTTAATGTGGTCTTTAACTTCTATCATTCTATGTGTTAAAACTCCTTGATCGAATTTGTGACTACTTAATCACCTTTTATCGTTATCATTTTGATTAGCATTATATTATGGTGTTGAATGGCAATTCTTGAGTTGAGTCAGTACAATGAGTTGAAATTCTGTCTCAAATGCAATCATCACAAGCCTTCCTTTCCCTGGAGAGTTATAATGAAAATACATTTTGGTTCCTGTGGCAGATTTGAAACTACAGCCACGTGTGTTTGCCACTTCTAATTCTTTCACAGATCTTTTTGGTTTTTCACTCTTTATAATCCAATGTAAGTTTTAAGTTTAATTTCACTTTGACTATTGTTTACTCAAAAAACTTTAGGTCAAAAATACAAGAATACCTTTCAACTTATACCAAAAAAAAAAAAAAGCTTGGGCTGTCCCCGCAAGCCTGTCCTGATGGCCAGGCTGCTGTGGGACATTGGGTGGGTCTCGGGTTCGAGACCCTCCCTCCCCCCTCCCCCAACTTTGGTCAAAAAAAAAAAAAAAAAAAAAAGCTTATAGTACCTTAAATTTAATCTCGAAACTTATAAATTTTTAAAAATGACTTAAATAGGCTATTTTTTAACAGTTACTCAACATATATTAAATTTTATTTTGTAAAACTATAAACGGTACAAAAAAGCATTTAATTTTTTATTTTAGTACAATTAAACCCTAAATATTTTTAAAATTTGGAATACTAATTTATTTTACTAATTAATATTTTTATTATAAAATTTATTTTAAAATTTAAAATTATTTTAAAAGTTTAATTATTTTTTTAAAAGTATTTTATTCATAAAAATTATTTATTTTAAATATTTCTCTATGATAATTTTTAAGAAAGTCTACACTTTACTGGCATTTTTAATAATTTATTATTAAAATTTTATAATAATTTTTAATAAAAATTATCTATTTTATATAAATTATCAAAGAGAATTTTTTTTAAGAATAAAATATTTTGATTCATATAATAATGTTTACAAGAATCAAAATTTTTACACTCTAAGATCATTTTTCAAAAAATATATACTCTAAAATAGTTTAGATCAGTCTTTTGTTTTTGCAATAATTTATACACTATGAAATGAATTTGGCAAATAATTTTATGCTTTAAAATTATTTTTTAAAGAATAAGTAATATATGCTTTAAAATAAATAATTTTAGACTTTAAATAAAATTTTAAAATAAAATATTAATGAAAATAAATGAATATTTTGAATTTTAAAAATATATAGGTTTTAATTATATTAAAATAAAAGATTAATTTTTTTTTTTTTACCTTTTTTAGTTCTACAAACTAAAACTTAACTTCTGTTAAGTAATTTTTTTTAAAAAAAGGCATATTTAAGCTATTTTAAAACTTTATAAATTTTGATAAGTTAACACTAAATTTAAGTTACTAAAAGCTCTTTTTTCATACAAGTTAAAGGGTAATGGGAAAAGAGTTGTCAACCAAGGCATCAGAGATCTGATTTGCATTATTCACTTTCAAGCAAACGTTACATGGTCACCACCTATTTTATTTAGGAAAATTTTATATTCTTTAGATGTTCAGTCTAAAACTTAAACCTAAATTACTAAGAAAAAAGAAACATTACCGATATCTGTTGGTTCAAGCGTTAAGTAATTAAAGTTTTCTTAAGTAAAATTTTGGATTCGAATTTTATGTATAAAGAACATAAGTACTAAAAGAGTTTTACTCCTTATATGCCATCCAGTTCGAATTTTAAAATAGTTAGATCCTTATAACTACCGAATATCGGACATTAAATGGAAAAAAATAGGACATTAAATGTAAAAAAAAAAAATCCTTTAATTTAAATAATGTTGAGGTTTGCTTGATAGCATGTCTAGTTCTAATTAACTGAGCTAATGTTAATTAGTCCACTTTTATGAGGACTTAGTAGTGGATGTTCACGCCATGATGAGTCTTTGCTTTTAATATTTTCACTTGCATAGACACAAAATTGTCAATAATAGCTTGTGGATGGTCCCTGTTCTCGGATTATAATGTTTTTGATGTATAATTAACACCAACTCCTGAGAAATATCACTACTAGTGGTCTATATATAGGTTAAGCTATAATAGAATTTTTAGAAGGACCATAAGTTGAAAAAGATAGTTCTCATAAATTAAACTACCCAATGCTAAAAGAATTAATCCGTCCAAAAAACTATTTATAATTAGACCTATAATTAATTAATTAGAAAGATGATTTGGTAAATAATGTATTTCTTTATTATTATTATTATTATTTTATAATAAAAGGGTTAAACAATAAAAGTATTCATACATTACATAATAAAGAACAGTTTTCCTTATTATATAAATTAGATTATAAATTAAAAGTTGTAAAATTTAAATTTTATAGTTAAATTTTTTTAATAAAATTGCCATCAAACCACCTTATAACATTGATAAGAATAATAGAAATATATTGTTAAAAGACATTTTCCACTCTTATAATTATGTTCGAATCGAACTGAATTAATTAGAGTTCAGTAGACTTTGAATACCATAGTTTAAAAAAATAATAATAATAGATACAGCACTGGAATTGTAACATGCAAATTATCAAGATGATGGGTGGCACAAGTCAACTCAAGAATGGGTTATAACTTATAAGAGAGGGACGTAAAGGAGATTCTTTACTTAATTTGAGGTTGCTTGGGAGTGAAGTGTGGATGCTATAATAACATATGAAGACCCAATTACTAACAAATTCTTGCCTTGGTCGCTAGCTATTTATCTACTATCAATTTCTCAAAATTTTAGTGTCACAGTGACTGATGGTTGATGGTGTTAGAACTTTCTTCTTCCTTTTTTTTTTTTTAAAAAAAAAATCTATGATACGTCTATAATATTTTTTAGTGCCTCATTTCAAATGAAATTTTAGTAGATTAATTTTTACTTTTTTATCTAATTTTTTTCTCTTTTTGGTGGTTTACTTTATTAATGGTGCTAAATCTTTTATCTATTTCTATGAATTTTGAAAATTTCTGAACTTTTTTTTGAGATTGCTTTAATGGTTACGGTGAGTTTGTAGCTAGTGTTCCCTTTAATGCAATCAGTCAATTTTTCTGTGCGATATGTATTTATCCGGTGTAAATAAATTTCACTAAAAAAAGTTACAGAATTATCAACAAATTTTGATTTACTTATTTTATTTTATTAATAAAGACTTATAATTTTCTATAATTTATTAATTTTATATTTTCTCCCATAAATCAATCTTCATATGTATATTTAATCAATTGGAATGAAATATCAATCACTTGTTAAAAAAAAAAAAAAGGATGTGTCACACATTACCACCAGAGTGTTTTAATAATTAATTAACCAATTCTCATACCCTACTACTCATTGTTTGTTCATCAAATTTATATATTTCTACTAGCCAGTAATATGGTTAGACTCGTCGTCTTCTGTATGGCTTATGGAAGAATTATTCTATGGTGTAGATTTCATAGTGGAGTGGGTAGATTTCATCATGAGAACCTTCTGCTTGCGAGATATTTGTCATTTTTGAATTCTGATTAAGACATATCGAATTAATTAATTCAATAAATTTTAAAAATCAATAAATTATATAAAAAATAATATAAATTTTTAACAATATTTTCTTTTATTTATAAATTCTCTCAATGTTTATGTCAAGTCAGTGCCGAAATTGGCATGATGTATCTTTAATCAAATTTCCATATAATCATTGGTAATCTATCATCATGTGTGATATGTCATGAAGGACCCAGCAGGAGGGGAATATAGAAATGCAAGGTCATTGTAGATTGACTATGAAATAACATTCATATAGTATATATACAGTGATCAGCAATCATTAATGAAGTTTTTTTTTTTTTTTGAACGACATTAATGAAGTTCATTGCGATTAAAGTTGATTAGGTTAGGTGTTGCGGACAAGACGATAACCAACATGCTTTTAGTACAACTTATAAGAGGTACGTCGCATAAAAGCTGTCCACTTAACGAAAAAATAAAATTCAACAAACCATCTAATACAAATGGTCAAATAATTAATCATCATATATTAAAACACAAGGAGTTTACTTCTTTTCCTTTTTAACTTTTTTTTTTTAACTTTTTCCTTTTTAACTTTTTAAACGTAAAATTATACCACACACAATTTTTTTATCGAAATTTTGAGAAATATAATGTTTTTTGTCCTTTTAACTTAACTCTCCCTGTTTTTATAAAACACATTTTCTTTTACTTTTTATTTTTATTTTTACATTGTTGTTTTTATCTCATCATTTCTTCCTCCTCTTCTTTATGTCTTCATTCTCTTCATATTTTTTTCTTTTCATTCTGTTCGTCAATTCTTCCAAATCAACACTAAACATTACAAGATTCAAAAAATTGATTAGTTGAAAAAGAATTTTTTGCATATCTTTATTGAAATAGAGGAAATTCATAGATTTTTCAATTAAATTTTCATCTCAAATCTTATAAAATTCCAATTTTCAATCTTTTTTTTTTTTATCTCTATTGAATCCACCATATTACAAATCATCAAAAATTGTAATTAGTATATGTTAAATTTTCTTATTTTTTGTTTTTAATACATGGGTGGTTATTAAGTTTTATTCTTCTCCTTATTCTTTATTTTGTTGTTGTTTTTTTTTTTTTTGGTCAATAAGTTGTTGTTGTTACTTTGTAAAATACAGGCAAAATAAAGCTAATCAAATTGGTTTTTGTTAGGTTGTTGTTGCCATTTTTAGTTATTTTTTAGTTGTTGTCAGATTGTTGTCTATATTTCTTTCTTATTTTAAAATTTTTTTGCTCCATCTGTATTTATTTGATTTTCTTTAAATATTATTAAATATTTTGAATAAATGAGTGAATTCAAATTTTTAAAACTGAAATATATGATTTTTTTCTTACTAAATAAATCAATTAATATGATTATTTTTGTGAAATTATGATTTTTTTTTATGTTGATTATGGTTTTTTACTAAATAAATAAATTCAATAAAAAATAGATAAAACCTAAAAAAAGCAACAACAATCCAACAACAACCAAAGAACAATGAGAGAAAAACCACAGAAAAAAAAAACAGCAGCAACAACTCAACAACTACTAGAAAAAAATAACAAACAAGAACCTCACAACAAGAACAATCTGACAACAACCAAACAATAACTAAAAGCAACAAAAAAATAGTGACAACAATCCAACAACAACTAGAGAACAGTAAAAAAACTAAATTTTTTTTAATTGTTGTTAGTAATTGTATTTTATAGTTGGTGTTAGGTTATTTATATATAAAAACAATTACCGTATTTTTGAAAAACAAATTGTCAAGAATGTAGGTTTTTTCAAAAAAGTCAAGTCTATTTAAAAAAAACTAGCCTTGAATTCGCGCAATGCGCGGACTGTAAAATAAAATAATTAAATAAATAATTGGAATAGAATAATAACTAAATAAATTATATCACATTAATTTTATTTTCTTTAATTTTTTTTGCCATAATTTTTTACTTATAATAAGATTTTTTTAAAAAAAAATTATTAGATTAGTATTGAAGTATGTATAATAGTATTTTAGTTAAAAAAATATATTAAGTAATTATTGTAATTTTTTTAATGGTGTGTGTTTGTGAAAATCCGCAAGTGCACGGTATCGACAAGTAGTAAAAATATCGTCACACAGAGATTTTGATCCAATCACCTATTTACCAACCTCTTATTGTCTAAGGGTAAAAATAAATGTATGTAAAATTAATCTGAATTGTGAACTCAAGAAATCTACTTCAAAGATAGAGAAATAATTCAACAAAATCAAGAACAAATTATATTTATGAAAATTGCTAGGAATTAAATCACCTTGCAATCACTAGGCTACTCAAATTTACTACTCAATTAGCCATGCATATCCCGAGTTTTTCTAAAGCATTAATTAATCTCTCTCAAGTATCAATTAATTTAAATTCACAATTATCAATCAAGGTGATAAAGACCCAACTCTCATTGCAATCTAAACACCTAAACATCAAAATCATGAATTATGAAGCACAACTCAAGAGGAATTTAATCAACTCAATCTATCTCTAGTTTTAAGTTAAGTTAAACTTATGTTTATAGGTCCATTAGAATTACCATCTCTCAATGCATAACTTCAAGTAAAATCATGTCATTGGTGATCAAGCAATAACAAGCATTAAGAACAATAAACACAATATGCAAAAACTAATGAATATATTAAATAAAAAAGTCTAGATCATGTTCGGATCATTAATCCCTAACAAAGGAAATTTTAGCCTAACATAATGTTATTAATCACCAAAAATCCACAAGAAAAACCCATAATAAAAAGTGCAAGAAAAAGAAGAAGGAAAAGAAAATAGTTATGATTAATCTTAACTCTTGAATCTTGAATCTTCACTTTCTCCTTGTTTATTTGATCTTCTAGGGTTATTCTTTTGTGTTTTCCAGTGTTTTTCCTTTGAAATTCTCACCAGCCACCCCTAAAAAGAGGCAAAAATAAGGGCTATTTATAATAGTTCTCAAATAAACCCTAAAAATAGTTTCAAAAATTGATTTCTGCCGAAGTACACGGTTGTGCACTTTTATATGCACGGATGTGCATCACTATTGCTCCGAAAATCATCAAATCAGGATTGGCCATGCGCATGGTTGTGCAGATTTTGATGCACGGCTATTCATCACTATTTGTTCTACGAAGTGAAATTTTCTGGCTCAGGATTGACCGTGCACTCCCATGTGCATGGCTGTGCATGCCTCTACATCTTCAATTCATGGAGATTTTAAGCTTTCCTCTTCAAGTTCCAGCATAAATTCCACTTGCAGTAATCCAAACTTGGGCACACCTAACCAATGAACACCAAAATAAACTAAAAATTAACAAAAATTATAAAAACATTGAAAAACATAAGTTTATGGAATTTATGTGAAAACACCAACATTCAAGCATAAAATAAACATTTTAACACATAAAAACATAACAATTTAGTGCTCAAAATCCACTATTCTTCACACTTATCAGTGTGGAAAAAATTTTTTGAGTGATTTAAGGTAGAAAAATATGGCTTGAAAAAAATATTTTGAGTGATTAAGGGTATATAAACACTTTTAGAATTTGAGTAGTATTGAAATATGTATAACAGTGTTTTAGTTAAAAAATAATACTAAATAACTATGGTAATTTTTTTTTAATAAAAATAGGATATTTAATAGTTTGAAATATTAACTTTTAGAGTGAATACTTGAATATAAAGGTGGACATTTGTCAAATTTTTGGTTTAATGACTTTAG
>CATIWK010725706.1:0-25406 GCA_949634005.1 Mallotus japonicus
TACATGCATCACCTTATCTTGTGAGATCCATATATTAGATTTTATTTGAATTGAGCTTGAAGATTAGTGTTCTTTTAAGGGGGCGTTTGATTCGTGCTTCGAACTCGAAATGGAAATGAATGAGAAAGGAAATAAAAATACTGAAGAAGGTGTTTGGTCTACTATGAAATGGAAATAGTAATCAACATCAGTCATCTTTTAAAATACTTTTATAATTATTTTTTATATATAAAAGTTAGCATTATAATTATATATAATCATAATTTTTATAAAATTATTATAAAAATTATTTATTTTTAATAAATATTTTAATATAATTATTTTTATTAATTTATATATTTTATTTATGAAATTTACATAATATCTGACAATATTTAAATATTTAATCATAATTTGTTTGATTTAGTTATAAGAGAATTAAAATTTAAAACCGTGAAAATGGATTATTCCCATTTTAGATAGGTTGAGGTTAAAACAAATATCAAAAAAGAAATAAATTGTTTCTATTCCCATTTCTAAGTTTATTTTAGCCCAAACATCGGCATTTAAACAATGGGACCTAAATTTTTGCTGTTTTGCTGTGAAATATAGACTTTTGTCCGCCACATTCCCACCTTTTCCTTTCCCTGAAAATCTGTTTGCATTGGTGTGAATTTTTTTTTTTTTTTTTTACCAAAATTGGTGTGAAAATTCAACTTTTAAAATATATGAATTTTATTTTTTATTTTTAATATTTCTGCTTATTTTTATATGCCTTTAACTAAGGTCTTGAATTCAAGTATTAAATTGAAAAAATAAATATCGAAAGATTTTTTTTTTTAAATCTCTTAGATTCAATTCAGAAAAATTGAATTTCTTATGCCTACCAAATATCATATGTAATTATAAAAAGTGATTTACTTTGATAATTTAATTTTGGTCAAATGCATAGTTTCACCTCTTGAAATTTACTCAATTAACCTTTACCACCCTTTAATTTTTATTGTGTTCTATTCAACCTTGAAACTGATATTTTGAACCTATCTACTTCTATAATACATAAACTCGAATTATTTTATGAATCAATATTGATATGGACACATGAGAAATTTATATAAAGTAAAATAATATTTAATGAAAGAGAGAATATTATTAAAAATAAAATTTTTCTAACTTTTTAATATTAATTTTTAGTTTTATTTATATTATTTCGAAGTTAATTTTCGCATTTTTATGTTTAAAATTATTTTAAATTAAATTTATATTCATTTTTTTTGGTTCAATTCCACCAAGAAATTCATTTTATTTCCAAATGAATTTCAAATAAAATTCATTTTTAAATGAATTTTCAAATTCATTTAAACCAAACATATTTCATTAACAAGAATTGATTTAATTTCAAACAATTTCCTAAAATTGAAAATTTAGAATTTAAAATTAATTTTACCCTTATTTGGTTCAATTCCACCAAAAAATTCATTTCATTTTCAAATGAATTTCAAATAGAATTCATTTTCAACCAAACATAGTTCATTAATAAGAATTGATTTAATTTCAAATAATTCCACAAAATTAAAAAGTTGGAATTCAAAATGAATTTTACAAAGTTTTCATTTAAACCAAACACACTTGGATTTACATATAAATTTCACAAAATTTTATGGAATTGATTTGAACCAAATAAATCTTTAGAAAATTTTCATTTAAACCAAATATACTTACTTAGATTTGGATTTGCAAGTGAATTCTATAAAATTTTATGGAATTCTTGTTTGGTTCAAATGATCTCTTGTTTGGTTCAATTCCACCTAGGAATTCATTTTATTTCCAAATGAATTCCAAATTCATTTAAACCAAATATATTTCATTAATAAGAATTGATTTTGTTTCAAACAATTCCAAAAAATTAAAAAGTTGGAATTCAAAATGAATTTTACAAAATTTTCATTTAAATCAAATATATTTACTTGAATTTGCAAATTAATTTCACGAAATCTTATGGAATTCATTTGAACCAAACAAACATTTACAAATCCTAGTAAGTATGTTTTGGTTTAAATAAAAACTTTGTACGTAAAATTTATTTGGAATTCAAACTTTTTAATTTTGAATAATTGTTTGAAACTAAATTAATTATCATTAATGAAGTATGTTTGATTTAAATGAATCTAGAATTCATTTGGAATTCATTTGAAAATGAAATGAATTCCTTGGTGGAATTGAACCAAATAAGGAGTAAAACTAAATCAATTTTTATTAATGAAGTATATTTGATTTAAATGAATCTGGAATTTGTTTCGAAATGAATTGTATTTGAAATTCATTTGATAATGAAATGAATTTTTTTTGGAATTTAACCAAATA
Source organism: Mallotus japonicus (assembly GCA_949634005.1). Taxonomy (NCBI): domain Eukaryota; kingdom Viridiplantae; phylum Streptophyta; class Magnoliopsida; order Malpighiales; family Euphorbiaceae; genus Mallotus; species Mallotus japonicus. The sequence continues at coordinate 2,344 of CATIWK010725706.1, forward strand.
ATGGATTGGTTAATTTTTTGGGGAATGAATTGGGAAGTTAGTTAGGCATAGGCTAGTAGCAGAACTGCAAATGAAGAAATTGAGAGGGACGTTCTGGTGCTGATGGAACTATGGTTGTGTGCCTGGATTAGGCCCATTTTATTTGTATATTAGCCGATACAGTCGATTTGCAGAACACCTAAAATTGGAAGCCCATTTCTCAAATCACTTGTCAGAGGCCGCGTACGTTTGAGACCAAGAATACGGTGGACATGGCCCGGCCAATTTCATGGGACTGGTCTTTATGCCTTGTACCACACATCCCGCAGGACATGTTCGAGTTTAACTCGCGAGAAAAAGCGGCAATTAGTTGCTAGTAGTTAGTATTTTTAAAAACTATTTTATGAATTATCATTAATGGTGGATTTTACAAGACTAGCGAGGAGAAGAGAAATTGAATTCAAAACTTCTCCCTCCCAAGAGCAAACATTCTTGCCACTTGAGTTAGGGCTCAAGTGTGTTCAAGTTTAATTTTCACATCTATTAATTGGGAATATTATGTTATCCAGGACTAGGAGTTTGAGGAGTGAATTTTTCTTATCTACTTGAAGTGCATTGTATTATAATCAATCTATTATTTAGTTGCTCATTTAATGATGAAACGTATGTATAAACTCAACTCTAACATAGATTGATTATTTTCCTTATCAAAATAAAATTTTAATTATTAAGTGTTCCAAAATCAAAGGTAGATTTTTCATGACAATATATTGATTATATATGTACTTCTATATATGCATTTGCATTTTGCAAAATAGTTGATGCAATTGCTTATTTTATTTCCTTTTACACGAGACAAAGTGAAATTGATGATAACACCATCCAACATAAAGGCTTCATGCTTGAAAGTCTAGGCCAGTGATGTTAGGCCTAGTGGCTGTGGCATCATCCGAAAAATATTTACGTGAAAGTCTAGAGTAACATGAAAAATATTTACATATCATTGAAGCTTCCAATTTCCTTTTCCAAGTGTCTACCCACTATAATGAGCCACTCAATCACACAGTGAATGACTATAACTCCCTCAACTTTCAAATATATTTTTATATGAATAGTAATTTTTTAAAATTATATTTCTAAAAGTTGAAGAGTTGAGCCTTCTAAGTGAGTGGCCACCAGGCCCTTTTCTTTAAACCTAATGTACGCAACTTTAACTGAAATTTTTGCAAAATTGATGATGTATATATATCTGAAGTTTATCAGATTTTAGGATTTGGTTCCACGTCCATAGCTTTTGTGCGGCAGATAGGCACAAACGTGAACCACTAGCTTGCCAGTTGAACAAACAGCCCCACATTCAATCATTCATTGTTCAAAGGTGTTGGAGCTGAATAAAAAGCTGTTTAAAGGAGCAAAAATACATATAACTAGAGCCTAAAGTAAAAGGACTTGTTTTCCATTAATTTGTTATTGTTTTTCCTTTTTGTCCCTAAAGTTCTTAAAGTAAAGTTCCATTAACCCCACGAAACTAAATCCAAGGATTTCTTTAACTAAGGAAAGCACAATCTATGTGATTCATATCATGAATAATATATATAGTTGAATCTTGAAATGGATATATATGCATTATTTATCCACTTGAGTTGATATCAATATGCAAAGTTTTATCAATCCACGCCACTTATCTCTAAGTATATCATGAAGTGTACTATTTGAATGATATTACCGAGAGAAAGATTACTGTTGATTTGTAAAATTGTTTCTATCTAATTTAAAAGGAAATGACTATCTCTATTATACAGTCCATCGATATAAAGAAAAAAATTTATAACTATATGCATATGTTTAAAAGAATAATATATTTTTTTAGTGTGTGTGTCTATATATATATAGATATGCACGTATGAAGAAGGAAAAAAGGAATTCATAACCATGTATTTGTCATTATATAAGGGGTTTATATATATTTTGAATCTACTATACACACTATTATTGAATAAGTAATATATATATATATATATATAAACTCATGTTATACGATATGTGTGATTATTCAAAAGTTTTATAAAATAAACACTTAGGTAATATATCATCAAACCCATCAAATAAATTTTGCCTTCCACCTCTTGCCTCTTCTTGAATTAGCTGAAAATTGCATCAATCTTCTGTGATATATGTATTATGTGTACCTTTATATTTCTCTCTTTCTGTTTTTTTTTTTTATATTTAATATCTCTGATATCCAAAAATTATAATTATTTCATAATTTAAACTGGATGAATCCATAAAAAAATAAAACTACAACTATTTTTTCACACATAAGATTCAAACCTGAAATCTTGTGTAAAAGAATTTAAATCCCTTACAACTTGGTTAAGCATTTTTTTTCTCATAAAAAGTAGTTACTTGTGAATGAATTTAGGTACTATATTTTGGGTTTCCTTGTGCTTAGTTCTAAAGTAAAAAATAAAAAGAAAAATTAACACGTAAGGTAGATAAATTAAAGGGGATATTGACTGGTGAAGTGTGGAACGCCAGGTATCAAAATTTTGAGGTACAAAAACTTTTAGAAAATAAAAAAAAAAGTTACAATCACACAAAACAACAGAATGAGAGACTAGTAGTGAGCATTAACATTAATGATTGATAGGGTTTTTTAGGAAAAAAACTGTATCTATCGAGTCTTTAATTGCTTTGAGGAGGGACAAAAGGTCCTTCTCCTTGAGCAATGGAGAAAGTGTCTGCCCCTTCCATTATACCAGTAGCTACTATCACAATCCATCACCCACTCTTTATATTAATTATTTTATTTCTCTTTTGTATTTTGAAGAAAAAAAAAAAAAACAACAACTCCTACATAAAAAGAAAACTCCTTTCTATTTTTCCTCTTTCCGTCCTTAAGATCTAAAGCCCACAAGTGTTTGTTTTAATCGTATATTGGCAATAATAATTTAATTAAAAGTTTATAAAAAATTTAAATAATTCAAATGATAAGAAATTTAAAATTTTTAAATTTGAACGTGTTTAGTAAATTTTAAACATTTTATGATTCATCCATTTAAATTTGAATTAGTTAGAATTTTTATACTTATCGAATATAGGGGTATTAAAAACAATTTAATAATAAGTTTTATTCTTTAATTGGCTCTATGCCTTTTATTTTTAGAAAAATAATAAAATAGTCCATACCCTTTTCAGGAATTAAAGTTATGAACAACCAGCTTAAAATTTTTTTATTAAAGAAAGAAAAGCATATATATATATATATAATTAATCAATATGCTCATGTACATATGCAAATATCTAACTATTCATAAATATTAGCTCAATCATGGTCGACATTTTCCACAAGATTTTGATTTTTCTTTCTATGGCCTACTAATTAATCCCCACCCTACAGCCTGTAGAAAGCAATATTATTTCTTTCTTAACACGATGGAGTCCACAGGGTTGTTAAATAAACACCTTTTCAGAGGAGAAGTAGTCTAACGTTGGTCCTACTCCGACCAGTATATGCGTGTAGATTAAAAAAATATAAAAGCTTATGAAATGTCTTAACTTAATTAAATATATATTGTCCCGTTCAAAAAAAAAAAATTAAATATATATTGTTATGACAGAATAATTGATCGCAGATAAACATGAAGAAGCTGTTGGTAGCATTAATCCAAGGATACATCAAATCATGGAAGAAGTTGTGTGTGTGTTATGTATATAACTCAATAATATTATTGCTATTAAATTAAGTTGGTTGTATGTCTTGTAAATGATTTCAACTGTATGGTTGGCAGACATTATTACCTACGACAGGTTCAAATTCATGAATTAAATGGCATGTCGCCAAAAAATGTTTTGATTGCTATCACTTTCGATTCTAATGACAATTATTGCCTTAAAATATATTAATTAAGCACAATCATATAACAACAAAATTTCTTTTGTTCTTTCTACAATTATAAAGGCTTATAAATTAATGATATAATAATATTAATTATGCGTTTATTTGTTAATTAATTTCTATTGATTTTAATAGATATGTAAAATACAAAATTATTGCGGATTTTATTAATTGCATAGATTTAATTTACTACGTGCATAATTTGAACTAATAATAATAAATCTTAACTAGTTGGAGTTCAATTAAAAAAAGAGAGAAAAGTTATATCTTAAAATAATTTTTAAAAATTATCAAATAATGCAAAACAGAGAAAATTAATTAATTAATTGTCGAAGGTTGAATAATCAAATGGTATAACTTTTTGTTTTGTTTAATAATGGTATAACTTTTTTCAGTGCATTAATAGGCCAAAGATTCTATTCTTATTATTTTCATTCCTCCCGTTAAAAAAAAAAATAATTAATTGATTATTGTTGAAGACTTCCATTTGAATTGTGAAGGAGATTCTGTGCAAGCTGGAAACAGGGAAAACCGCATAAGGGCATCATATAGACAATACAGAAATATGAAATTTTAACAATTCGATGTCATATAAATTAATCATTACAAAAATGATTGAATAAATAAATAAATGTAAAAAAATTCGATGCCACCCGTGCGTGGCAGGTGACCTCTCAACTACATGAATGAAATGCAACCATTAAATTCGAAATAAATATATAAATATTAAAAAAAAAAACAGCTCGAAGAAACAGAAGAATTTCCCTGTAAATTTGTAAAAAGCGAAGCTAATAATAAATCAAAAGGTACCCCATTCAACAACCATTAAAAGGAGTACATTGAAATTCTAGACTGGCTATTCATGTGTACCATGCAAAGAGTAGAATTAGGTACACCAGCTTTTCTTTTCATTAAAAGGAGAGAAACTCAAATAAATATAAACCTTTTATTTTCTTTTTCTGTCCCATTAATTTTTTTTCTTGTATATTTTGCATTGTGCATGTAATATAATACATAGCTTTAAGTGGAGATTATTATAAAACATGAAAAGGAAAAGTACAATTTACTTAAAACATTAAAATGGAAACCAAAACTGATGATATTGAAAAAAGGCTCTTGCTTTGAGGACAGTACATATACATGAGTGTATAGAGCTTCATAATTATCATAAGTATGGTTTCAAAAAAAAAAAATTATCATAAGTATAATTAATTAGGAAGCTACTTTGCCATAGTTTATGACCATTAACTATGTTAATCATGTGATCTTGACATCCATATTTGACAAAGCGAATAGTTCAGTGTATGTACGAACTTGCCTTAAAGGATTCATTCATTTTCTGGCCAATCAAGAACCTGATAGGATTGCCAATAAAATTAAGACCAAAACAACCTACCAACTTCATTATCTTCCCCACATGCCATGGTATGGTGACTCAAGTGCAGCAGTAGTCTTTTGAAGCTTCAAGTCCTTGTAAAATTTCTTGATAAACTCTTCAGCAGCTTTATCTACTTGGCTATCTCCTTCATCTTTTAATGGAAAAGGCGAGTCAGTGATTCTTAATTGCCTCACCATTGGGCTTTTTCCAAACCCTGGCAACACCATTGGTGAAGCCTCCACTTGCACCTCATTATTTAACATTTCAAGCATCTTTTGTACGGCGGCGACGGTTGTTACGTCGTTGTATTTGTAAGACTTGGTGAAATGGAGGTGGTGGTGTTTTCGCTTGTGGGCATTATAAAAAGGGTAGAAAGTTGCTGGGCTATTGCTGCAGCTGAACTCATATTCTCGTGGAGAAATGAAGTTAAGAGCATCGTTTGATCGGCAACTGAAGGAAGAATATTGGTGGTGATACATAAGGTTGCCAATGGCTTTTTCTGCTAGCTTATTACCTCTTTTAAGCATCAAGTGTAGATCAACCATTATTCTGCTCTTTGATATGCCTTTTCTTAGCATGAACAATACTGCACGTACTATATGCCATAGTTTTTTGGCTACTTCTGGTGTGCTTGCCTCCATTTCCATTAGGGTTTTTTAATCTTTTGTTTTTTTCTTGATTTTTTTTTTTTTTTTTTTGGGGAGAGTGTGACAGGGTGTGGAAGAGATTATTAGAGAGGGGGGTTTTTGGCATGCTTGTGATGAAGTGGTGAGAGAGGTATTTAAAGGGCAAGAAAATTTACTACTAATCAGCAAGAATTAAAAAGTTATATAAATCAAAACAATGTGCATAGCCCACCAATAAAGAGAAAGTTTTGTAACAAAAAGCAAGCAAAATGGCCAATAACATTAAAGTACGTGTCCGCCTTTACTAAAAAAAAGCTATAATTAATTTCCATGAATGAAAGGAAAAGTTGTAGTGGATGGAAATTGATTTTGGTTTCGATATTTTTTTGAAGTTCTCATAATGTATAGATTGGGAGATTACTAGAAGGTCCTTTGATTGAATCACTCAAATTGCTCTCAATGATTGTAGATATTTTCTTTTTTCTGAGTGGCCTAAGGTAAATTATAGGCCTTAATTTGTTTGAGTTCATTGGTCACTCTCCATGTCAACTACCCGAAGAGAAAATTGAATTTGATGAAAAATATATATGTTGATGCATATGCCTATCTTTGCTAGTGATTCAAATTTGTAATGCAATTAAAAATAATTTTAAATTGAATCACTTGAAAATATAGATTTTATAATAAAAAACATAATATCTTTTTCAATCATAAGAATTTAGGCATAATATCCTACAATAGTATATAGGTAGTTGAGAAATTTTTACTTAATATTACAATCCAGTCTTTGAATATATCATACATATTTTTATATTTTTATATTTTCATTGATAAAAGTGTGTTGTTGAGGATTGTGTATAATACATCTTAAATAAATAGAAAAAATTCATTTTGATTATTGGTTATACAATTTTTAAACTCTTTTTTATTTGAACTATCGGTATTTAGAGTTTATTAAATTATGACTAATTTGATTCGATTTAAACAAAAACAAAAAACAGTAAAAATTTTATAATAATTAATTTTACGATACTGTATATAATTTTTTGGGGAAAGTAGGGAAAACCACCCTGTAGTTTCACGGTTTTAGACTTTTAAACACGTAGTTTTTTTTATAACACTTTTAAGTACATGTTTTACGCCATTACACGCTTTCCAGTATATCCCTCTAACACCGTTAAATTGGTCCTACGTGGTGCTGACGTGGATATCGTTGACCAAGAGCAGAAGACATCTCATCCATTAAGTGGGCCCCATAAAGACAACTCATAAAAAAATTTCAAAAATCAAAAACCAAAATTCCAAAAAAAAAAAATCAATCCATACATATAACACAAGAAAAATTCCTTCTCACATTCTTTGTTTCCCCAATTTTTTTCTTTAAAGAGTCTTGGGATTTTGATTTTTTTCATTGTTGTTGTTGTTTTGGGGTGATTTTTTTATTTTGATTTTGGTTTAACAAAACACAGATGCAAAGCACTCGCCTTGAATCAAGCTTCCTCCTCCACACCTTCTCTTTTTGTTTCTCCTCCGCAGGCCACCGTTGTTGACCTGCCAGAAGGTTTCACAAGAAAACCATAGGCGAGAAAAACATGTGTAGCCATAGGTTTGGCAGTGCCTTGTAATATTGCAGCAAATATCATTGGGAAAAAAATCTTCGTTAGATAGTGTAATTTTAGAAGGCTTGGCATCACATAATTCCTCGATATTTTATCCATACCATGTATAACAAACACCAGTTTCTGAAATGGCCAAAACACATAGCCCTACATCATCAACTCCTGCATTTTCAAGGCACCTGCTATCAAGGAATACAGCAGGGTGCTCCATCGCAAGGACACAGCTTGCTGACTGCTTTTTGCCACCATCAGTTCTCCATAATGCAACATACCTCTCAGCAACAATAGAAGAGAGAATATACTTTCAATCTTCAGTAAAGGCCATAGCACGAATAGCTCCCTATAGATCAGGAGACAGATTATCTTTCAGAAAATTGATTATTGGGATGAGCAGCCATTGAACCATCATGGTCTAACTTAGGAGACTAAGCTGATGGATTTTGATTCCAGAAAGAAAAAATCAACGGGCACTTGGCACTACCCATTCACTCTCTTGGTTACACCCACCTCAAAGATCTCATCTTTTGTACATTCAATAGGTCAAAAATTTCTTAGCTCAAAGTACCTGCAAATTATGTGTTAAGTTCTTTATCTTATCAAGAATAACTGGTTACCAGGCATAAGCTTCTTGTTGCTCCTTTTCTATTTGACAGTTAAGATTGAATTAAAAGGCATTTACAGTAATGAAAGCTTTATAAGTCTTCCCAAAACAACATTATTAGTATGAAAATCAAACTCAGGTTGAAGCATTTCATTGAGCATGTTAAATGCATCATTGACATAAAAATTGAATTAATGAATTAAATATAATGTTAACAAAATCAACAAAATCACTTCAAAACAACAACAACAATGAAAAAAAAAACCCGCCTCTGTGTGGCTATTTCAAAAATCAAATTTGCATTGCCAATCATCAGCTCATAGACAAATTTAGCACGTCGATCTGCTTCAAGTTGTTGCTGCTCATCATTCAATCTAGGTGACGATATTTCTAAAGGTTGCTAGGCAAGAGGTGAACTTAGTTTAGGTGAGGTATAGGGTGTGTTGGCAGTGGATGCTCGTCGTCTCTTTGGATGTTTAGTAATAAATCTGCTCAACCCGCTTGATCCCTGATGCCACCACTGATCCTGTGCGCAGAAGCCGGATTTTCTCTATCAATCAATCATCTAACGCATACCTTTGAATCCCATTCTCCCCCTGAAATGAGACCATCCATCACATGCTGCAAAACCTTGTGCTATGCTTCAGCAGAAAAGAAAGCAGATGCAATCTGTTCTCAACAGCCAGGACAAGTCGCATTCCCTGTCTCGCTACTCAATAGACAACAATACAAATGGATCGTTTACAACACAAATAACCAAAAACACGATCCTTTTCTTGGCTTCCTCAACTAGGTCACGCACAGTCACTTGCCTCTGCGAACTCATTTTCACATTCAAGAACCGTTCTTTTTTTTTTTTTTTCAAAACAAAAACTTGGATTTTTTCTTCAATCAAGAAATCATAGTAATCTCAATCGCATAATCATCACCGAAACAAATTTAAATTTAAGGCAAAAAATCGAAAGTGGAAAATTGAAGAATTCAACGCGAGGACCCTTAGGTTAATATGGTGATGGCTGCTGCTGCTACCGCCTCATCAAGCTCACCAGCTTGAGATCGAATTGGGTGAAGATAGCCCCTCCACTGAGTTTTTTATTTTTGAAGCAAAAAATTTGATTTTTGAATTTTTTTTATTAATGAGTTGTCTTCGTAGGGTCCACTTAATGGATGAGGTGTTTTCTGCTCTTGGTCAACGATGTCCACGTTAGCGCCACTTAGGACCAATTTAACGGTGTTAGAGGGATATACTGGAAAGAGTGTAACGGCATAAAACACGTACTTAAAAGCGTCACAAAAAAAATTACGTACTTAAAAGTTTAAAACTGTGAAACAATAGGGTGGTTTTCGTATTTTCCCCTAATTTTTTTTTTTCATTACAAAGGCAAGGAATAACCCAGAAAATAAAGAGAAGCTAATTAGGACACTGTATACAATTTTCAAATTATATTTGAGTAAAGAGTTACTTTGATTAGAGTATGATCCTATTATAAAAATTTATTATTCGGCCGTGCATTTTTATGGCTTATTCAACGAAAATTTGACAAAATAGTAAACAATTGCTTTTTTTTGGGTTAACAATTGTTTTTTTTTAAATAATAATAAAAAGCAAAATCTTACCATCCATATATTTTCTCCACTAAGGCAGGAGCTTATTAAATGGTTTTTTGGATCCTTGAATCTCTATGTGACAGCATGGCAAATCTCTAACCACAGCAAAAGCCAAAGTTTGTAATATAAAAAAAAAATGAAAAAAAAAAAAACAGAAGTCTATTGTAAAAGCAAATTCGTACAATTTTATAATAATTAAGGTTAAAGTTTTCTAATATATTTTATTTTCAAAAAAAAAAAAAAAGTTTTCTAATATATTTTGAATCGATTGCAGGTTGTCTGCTTGTGCATAATTGATTTAATTCAACTTGTTTTGAACTATTGAACTATGCCGGGCGCCTGAACTTACCTTGGTTGTCTGAAATTAAATTAATATTAGAATTAGGAGAAGAGCAGTTTTTAAGAGTTTTATTAATTAATTATTCATATTTTTAAAAAATATCAGTCAATTGAAAAGTTAATAAAATGGTGATATTATCTGGAAAGTGGTGCATGTGGAGTAAGTTTTAATGTTGTTCTAAAAAAAAATAAGATGGTGATATTGAGTTTAAGCCAAAGAGAAGCAATAATGATGGTCACATGACTTTGTTCAAATTTTTTTCTTCCACAAATGGGGCCAAAGAAAATATGTTCCTTTCTTAAAAAAAAAAAAATTTCTCCTTATTTATCAAATTTTTAATTTTTTATTATAATTAACCCATTCAAATAAAATTACAAAAGCGTTAATGTTTTTGAAATAAAATTTGTCATAATTTTTATAAATAATTAATTTTAAAGGTATTTATAATAAAAAATTGAATGTTCATATTTAGTTTATTTGCTTATTGAAATAAGATCTTTTATGATGACCCAAAAAAAAAAAGAAATAAGATCTTTTACAATTAACTTCTCATTATATTCCCACCATTTTTTGGCATAACTCCCAAAATATGTGCTAGGCTTGGACTTTTCCTCCACAATCTCAATTTATGAAAACTTCTTACCTATATTTAATATATTATATTTTATGGTTAGATGTACAATATATAATTTAAGTATAAAATATTTAACTAATAAAAATAATATATTTAACTTTATTACTTAAATTTACCCGTTTAGCTAAGTTGTTAGCTGATAGCTGATAGTTGATAGTTAATGCTGATAGCTGTTGCTGATCAATGGTAAGAATTTTCCTTTTTTTTTTCTTTTTTTTTTTGCCAAAGAAAAAGAGCTTCATTAAGAGCCAAATAGAACACCAGTTAAGTTGGGAGTACAACAAAGAGAAAATAAAATACAACTACTGACAAATAGTTCTTGGCTTTTGGGCAAACAATATCAGTTACCACTAACTAATCACCAGTGAACTCTCAACCAAGAAAGGAGTTCATCCTTTGACTACAGCGGTGACTCTAAAGAGCTTAAGATTAAAAACCAAGCAAACTAATGAAAACTACTTAATTGCAGACAAAACCAGCAATAGGAATGAACAAAAAAATACTTGTTTGCACAAAAAGCCAATTGATACTTGTGTATGTTGAACACGCGTCATAATACGCGCGTGAAAATCGTTCATTACACCCTTCATACTTTTGCCAGCCTGACAAGGTTGACAGGAAGAATGAATAGCAACACCTACTTGAAACACGTGTCACACAATTTGAGGTCTAAATGAATCTGTTGCCGTACACGCTGGTATGGACCCCAATGTGGGATCACATCTTGACCATTGATTTTGAGGAGGTGATAGTGAGATGCTGCCTGCCGTATAAAGTTTTGTAATATAAGAAAATCACGACAAAAATATATACAAGAAGAAGTAGAAGAAGTAGAAGAAGAAGAAGTAGATGAAGATGAAGTAGATGAAGGCTATAAGCTATGAAATTGCAATAAAAAATATTGATAGGAAATATGAAACTTTAATTTTGAAATTTTGTATTGCATAATAGAGATTTACCTTCTTAAAGAAAATAATCAGAAAAAAAAGTAAAAAATACTATAATAAATCAATAAATTTTAGAAATATTTTTAAATTTTAACTCCCAACTTGTTCGATAAACCATCAATTCTGATTCACATTTTTTTTTTTTGAAATAATTCTGATTCACATTTTAGTTAATCAATTATTGTTACTTTGTGTATAATAAAAAAAATTAATATCGAAACGTAATAAAGGGTCGATGCACTTTCTCATAATAATTTTGTGCATATTGATTAAACAATGAAAATAAACTTACAAGTATTATTTTGATAAATGAAAAATAAAAATAAGGGAAAAGTATATGATTTCAACTCTAATCACTTTTGACATGTGATTTTTTTTTTTATATATGTAGTTTTAACCCTAACAAATTGATAGTTGGTGCAATAAATTGTTAGCAAATAGGGGGCAAATCGTCTACTACCGTTAAAAATGATGACATGACAAAGGGTATTTTAGTCATATCACTTTGTGGTTTTATATTTCGATTTGTGGTTTATCTTTATAACAAATAAGTACACTATTTTACAAAATAAAAAAATTAAATTTATTTATAATAATAATGATGATGATGATAAATTTATTTTTTAGAATATAATTTTTTATTTATATATATATATAGTGCATTACTAATAATTTTATAATAATTGATATTTAATTTTGTAGAATTAAGATAATTTTAAAAAATTAAATGTATATCCTATTACTAAATAAGTACCCTATTTTACAATATAAAAAATATATTTATTTATTTAGTTATAATAATAATAATATGAAAATTTTTTATAAATAATTTCTTAATGGGTAAACAATTTTTTTTAATTTTTATATAATTTTATAAGAATATAATTTTTTATTTTCTATATGTATATATATATATATATAATAATAATAATAATAATAATAATAATAATTATATTCTTATAAAATTATAATATATTATTTATACATATTTTAATTTGATAAATTTAAAAATTTATATTATTAATGTAGTATTAATAATTTTATAATAATTAATATTAAATTTTTTAGAATTTAAAAAATTATATTCTTATAAATTTATTATTTTTTGATATTGTAAAATAGGGTACTTATTTGTTATAAAGATAAACCACAAGTCAAAGTATAGAACCACAAAGTGATATGACTAAAATACCCTTTGCCACGTCATCATTTTTAACTGTATTAGACAATTTTTCTCTATTTGCTAACGGTTTGTTGCACATGGTACTAATTTATTAGGATTAAAAATACAGATTAAGAAATTATTAGAGTTGAAACCATAAAATACTTTTTTGTACTTTTCCCTAAAAAATTAAATAAGGCATCACAAAAAATAAGCATACAATGATATATTACATATTTGAATTATAATTAACATAATAATCAATTTAGAAATTTATTTAAAAAAGTATTAATTTATGGGCTAAAATATATATTTTTACTATACATTGCTATGCATAAATATAAAAAGAGCATTTTGAACAATTTTAAAGTGTGCATGCCGTGTGCTAGGATTAGAAAGTGTATGTAAAATACATCTAATTCTTCTTCCTTCTCCTGCACTATCTCTTTCAGCTTAATTATTTATGAAAATGAAAGGACCAGCCAACCTGTATGCAAATTTTCAATGCCACACGGAAACTTTCTATATATTTGCTATAGAAAAAAAAAATTCTCTCTATATAATACACGCGCATACATAAACTTAAAGAGAAATTAAGAAAAAAAAATTTATGAAGTTCGCACGCGCACATAACTTAAAGAGAAATTGAGAAAAAAAATTTATGAACGTTCAATTATTTCTAGAAGTTCCGTCCACTATTATTGTCTATTTTTGCATAATTTTCATGTTCTTTAGTACCTAAATTATTTTGGATGAACTTTTCCTTTAATTAAGTGGGTTTTGGGGGGCAATTGAGCTGAAAAAAGATGCTGCAAATTAAAGCAGAACTTGCATATTCTATCAGGAATCCTAGGGCGTATACAGGGATACCATTAAGGGCTTCATTTCAATAACTTTAAGCTATTGTTACTGCTAATATGGTGTATTAATTAAATGTGCCTGAATAAGATTTTTATTTTATTAGCTATAGTACAAATGTGGGTACAAGACATAAGTCAAATTCTCTAAGCTTACTGAGTTGTTTTATTTTCCCTTCTCCATTCGTGTTTTTTTTTTTTCAATTTAATAATTTGTTGAAGGAACAAATCAAAGGTGAAGATGGTAATAACTAGTCATCTCATATTCCCATTAAAAAATAAGGTCATAAATTTGTCTTTACTTAAATGATATTTTGGATTTGTATCATAATATATGCAATTGAATTAAATTACTTTAAAAAAACGTTATTATTTTTATAGTCCTGACTCTTGCCTAAGTAGAACTACATTAGTCATAATTCAGTGAATTTTATTACTAGTAATTTAAAAAAAAAAAAGAGGTTAAAAGTAAAAAAAAAACAATGCATGAAGTATAATGAACAATGTTTCACATAAATTATCCACATCTATTATTGATAAAAATAAAACTTTTTTGAATAAATTTTTGAAACTAAATTTTATTCATAAAAATAAACTCTAAGGAAATTTTGTAACTATTGAACATAAAAAATTAATTATAAAAAAGAAAAAAAAAACAATGTTCACATGAATGAAACATGGGCTGCGTAACATGAAAAATATCTGCAGAAAACAATAATTAATTTAGTCATACTAATCATTCACTAAAGTTAATTAATCAATTACTTAATTATAAACAGAAATTGACAGCAACCTGCCATTCTCTTTTGCATGAAGCAATCTTTAGAATAGATTTTCCACGTGATAATTAATTATAACGAGAAAACAAAGGCTCTCTATAGTCTAATGTTTTGTGTTGCTATTACAATCATTAGTAGTAATTTTTTTAAAAAGAGTTTTCAATTAACTCATTATTTAAAAGGTAAAAATGTATTTTTAAAAAATTATTGTATAGCAAATTACATTATTGTGACCCGCTGCACATATCACCGTGTATTCATACAACCCAACAAAAACAAATCAAACAAAGTTTACTTAACCATCTAACACGTTTTCTTCATTCAGAAGAAAATATATAGTAGAACTTCGAAGAAATTGCCTTGTGTTGATAGAACCGGCATGGAAATTATATTTGCCTTTAGCATTAGACTGGTCAATTCCTTGCTGCTTATGTTTCACTTTTTTTGGTTATAGAAACACACAAAAATGAAAGATAGGACCTACACACAAAAATGAAAGAGAGGACCTACATTAATTCAAGGGTTTTTTTTTTTTTTTTTGAAATTTGTTTAGCGAGATATTACAAGGTTGAAAGCATAATTCAGAGCGGCAGTCATCGAATTTCAAAAATTAGTGTTATTAAATTTAAAATTAATTTAACGGTGTAAAATTTTATTAAATTTTTGTGTGAGAATATTTTATATTTAAAGTATTATCAGATTAAATTTTTTCTACTCTAACATCAATCATAAAACACAAAAGAAAATTGATCCTACATGGCTACATTTAATTAATGTGGCATAAAAATATTTCTTATTAAATTAGAAAATGTAGAAAAAAGAAGTCAGTATAATAAAGACATAACATAGATATAGCTTTTGTCCTTTTTCTCCCGCGAAATAGTGGCCTATTCAAATAAAAACAAACCATAACTTGAATTGATGTTGATTTACCATAAAATTGTTTTCAAAATGCATTCATATTCATATGCTTTGGAGAGGGAGAGGCAAGAATTGATATACTTAGTATATCTATGCCATTGTTTGCAAAGTTCTTTTATTTTCTAAATTTCATAAAAGTTAATTTAGCAGTATTGTTTTTTAAAATATAAGGTTTCTAATTCAATTAGTTAATGTTAAATTCATTAAATAAATTATATTACGTTCAAGGGGTGCGAATTTTTGCATTACACTTGTTTATAAATGCACAATAAATTTAACTTTTTAATAATTTAAATGATATAATTATATTGGCTTTTAAATGATTTTTCTATTAGCTAATATAACATTTAAACTTTTTATATTTAATTTTTTTAATAAATTATGTACTTTTTGAATGTCCAATATATATTGAGCTTTAAATATATACTTTTTTTTTTAATGCAAAAAAAAGATAAAAATGAAAAATAAAAAATAAAAATATTAATATTTGCAAGTTCTTAACTATAAAAAATATAGATTTTGGGTTAAAATTTCAGATATGGTGGATTTATTTTTTGATATTTGATAAGTTTTTAACTCTCTTTTATAATCTATTATCAATATAATTGATTCTTCAATTATTTATTTTATATTCTAATTTTTTTTTTGAAAATAAGGTGTATATTTAAATTTGCATATTAAATAGACAATGTAAATAAATTTTTAAATATTAACTTGTTGCATTAAAATAAATCTCAAAATATACATACCTAAATAATTAAAAACATATCAAAATAAAAAAAATTATAACAAAATAAGGAAATCCACCAAGCCTAAAATTTTAACTAAGAATCTACATTCTTTTAATTTTTTTTCCAAGTATAGAGTTCAAACAGTTTAACTCTCCATCACAAGGAAGAGAGCAGGAAAAATGAGGGACTGAACTCTATTCTTTACATCTAATGTCCATACTTTTACTATATGGGCTGTTATGCGGGACCTACATTTTTTTAGTTTTGCAAATATTAATGTCTTAATTTTAATTTTTTTAATTTTTTATCTTTTTTGTGGAGTATAAAAAGTTAAGTATGTTTAGTACTCAATTTATATTGGGCATTCAAAAAATAAATATTGTATTAAGACAATTAAATATAAGAAGTATAAAAAAGTATTAGTTAATAAAAGAGTCATAATAATTATATCATTTAAATTACTAAAAATTTAAATTTAGAGTGCTTTTATGAACATGTGGAATACAAAAATTTCCACTCATGTTTAACATAATGGTTAGCGTGATTATTATCTTTCAATTAATGTTCAAAGTTTATTGTCATTGCTCTCTCTCTCTCTCTCTCTATATATATATATATATATATATATTCGAATCATAAAGACGAGAAAATTTTTTTTAATAATTAATTTAATATATATATATATATATATATATTATAACTTGAATAAAAAATGTTGGTTAAGCAAAAGTCTTTTAATGGCAATGAGATGTTGTGTATTATGTGTGCTCCCAGACCAACCCAAAGTGTATAAAATATACACTAGCTAGTTTAATTTAACATGCATGTTTAGCTTTTTTTTTTTTTTTTTTTCCGAACAAAATATGCATGTTTAGCTTATTTGGGTATACAAATTAATTAATTTGTGTGGAATCATACATTTTTTTTTTTGTATGATTAAAGTATAGTGCAACTGAAGAAAGCGAACCCATCAACATCAACATGGAGCACTATATGTTTACTTCTTTTAATAAACCTATATGGAGAATCACTTTTCAGGTTTTGCTTTTAGGTAGTAGTAGAACAAGGCTCATTTCTCTTCTCATGTCAAAGGAATCCTTTATACTGGGCCATCCCTGAACCATGGAAAAGGGATCCTAAGATCATGAAAAAAATATATATATATATAAAATTAATCAAAAATTTTTCTTTAGCTTAACCATATTTCAATAACCGTAACCAAAATTTTTCATTTTCTTCTAAACGAAACGAAAATAAATAGAATTTGCACTATTTTAAAAATAAAAAACTTCTAAATATTTTAATTTTTAATTAATAGAAATGTTATATGATCTGAATATCAATGAACTGTATATTAAATTTTACATTTCATGATGTATTAAATAAAAAACTATTAGATTAATCCCTCATTGACAATTATTTTACGGATGTTTAATTCTTAAGAGGATTAATTTTCCTTATTGCTGCAAACGGATTCCCTGAAGCCAAAAATTTGAAATTGCCACTACAGCATTTTAATTTAAGAGAAATTATTAAATATAACTGTGATTCCATGTCACTATGCCTAGTTGGAATAACAAGCTACTAAAAATATGACACATAGTTATATACATGTTTAGTGGATAAAATTTCTTTCATCAAAACAAGAACATGGATAGTTTTATTCCATCAAAACAAAAATATGGGTAGTTTTTTTTTTCAAACATTTTTTTTTGCAATATGTTGCATTATAATTGAGTTGTATATTATAATTTCTCTTAATTTAAAATCCCATTTTCTTGGAGTGAAAGGGATTTATGGAAAGGCAGAGAGCTACCTAACCGGCTAACTGCATTAAATTGAAAATTTTAGAATTTTTTTTAAAAAGGTATTATTTAGTAGAATTGGGCATTTCAAATGGAAACGATATTTTTCATCTGTATGTATGTAATAATTAATGACAAGTAATATCCTTTTTGAAATAGATCTGGCAGCTCAAAATTAATAGCCAGAACCATAATTGACAGGGTCATCATCTATATCAAAGCTCTACGATTATTCCAGTAAGAAGTGGTCAGCATGACACAACCCCAATTGATTGTGGAATCAGAACCTAAGCAGATGAGAAAATCAATTTGTTTTTTATAAAAGATAAGGTGTAAAAGCTGGTTTTTTTTTTAACAGTTGTAAAAGCTGATTATTGGTTGTTCAAAAAAAAAAAAAGCTGATTATTGGAGTCACTTTTCACTAGAGATTGCAGTAGTTATGTCATAAATTTTTTCTATATGTCAGCAATTGCCTAGGCGTGTACAGAAGTCTTTGGCAAACAAAAAATAAAAAAATTGAGCTAGTGTAAGATCAGGTCATGCTTTGCTAATTTTGTATTGTTCTAAAGTTGGGCATCAATGTTTTGTTTAGTTTATATAGGAGTGCAAGGGTGTTAACTAACTTTACATTTATTACAGTGCTAAACTTCAATTTATTTCATTTTAATAATTTAATTTTGATTTTATTTTAAAAAGAATATTGTAAAAAATTTTAAATCCCCTAAATTTTTGCCAAAACTATTTTAATCTTTCACCTCTTTATCTTTTCAATTTAGTTCAAAAAATACTTAAAGTTTAAAAGTTTACCTTCTTCTAATCTTTGATATTACTAAAGATGAGTATGCTCTTATAAGGTGAAATCAAAATAATTTTCAACAAGACATCTTGGTCTTGGTGGTTGGGCACTCACCAAAGTAGTGTCATGGTGTGGGTTCAAACCCCATCAATCCCCCCTCCCCTCTAACATACTAACATCTTTGGTCAAAAAAAAAAATAATAATTTTCAAAATTTTTCTTATTTCTTATAAATGTATAAAATGGACTTATTTGCAAAAAAAAAAAACTTTTATTCTGGATTAAAATAGTAATTCTGGATTGTTTAGATACCAATTTTTTTTTTCAATGGTTACTATGAAACTAAATAAAAATTTGGTATTTAAAAGATACAAATTAAAGTTTAATAATCAAATTGAAATAAAGTTAAAGTTCGAAATCCTCCCATGCATTTGGTTGATTTATATAGTGATTCTATCATTTAAATTCAAACCAAGGATAAAACTTGTTTATATTTAGTATACTAATCGTGATAAAAAAAATAATTAATATAGATTATCAGTTTTCTATAATTAAATATTAGATGATTTTTTGTTGCCAAAGATAAAGTTCATTAATGAAATAGAAATTACACAAAGAGAACAAGTGATTTAAGATAAAATACAAAATAAAACTCAATCTAGCACAATAACTTGCATAAATACAAGGAAAATCTAACCAAATTGTAACAAGTTCTTAGCCTTAAATCACCACTTAAACTCGTCACAAAACATCAATTTTTTTTTTTGTTAGTCTTAATAATGTAGAGACTTTATCTATTTTAACTCTCAAAGAAGAAGAGGAGGATAATCAATGACTATTCAGACCTGCAAATACACTTTCAACACTATTAATAGACTAATTAGAGTTTATCGAAAAAAAAGAAGGATAATCATCGACCGGTATCTTGTAAATTAGAGATTAATTTGCTAAAATTGGCAATGAAAATCGATCTCAAATTGTAGCATAATATGAGTTACCACTTGAAGTCTTTCAACAAATTATAATCATATGATTAAATTGGTGTTCTTTTTTCAGGAGTGAAATTGAAGAGCAAAAATTAAAGAGATATTTGAGTGCTAAATTATTGGTGGTCCGTCACAAAGACAGGACAATTAAAGCTGCAATAGTCATGTCATTTTCTTTGTTTTCCCAAGTCTTCTCTTTAGCAACCTTACTTAGCAAGTTTCTCAGCCTGTTGTTAATAATAAATAAGCTAGTTGGTGGACTCAAACTCTTTGAAAACCTTGCCTCTTCCAAGCTTGATTTTTCTTTTCATTGTGGGCACTATTGCTTTAAATTGCTTTCTATGATTTCCAAATCTACTTGCAATTTCCAAACTTCAATAATTGCTACTCCGGCCAAGATCAACAATCCTATCTCTACAAGATGTTTAATGCTATGTTTATAGATAGAAGAAAATTTTTCTGATCAAATAGTTCATAATAAAACAACAAGAATAAATATATATGAATTTTACATGGAATGTATAGAATAGATTATATTAAAGTGCTCTCTGATTTTCTCTGAACCAGTAGAGAAATAGTAAGTTCTCTCGCCGGTGAGATTGGCTTTGTTCAGTATACCGTTTCCGATATAGCTTTTCGTTTTATCATAGTGTCAAGTATCTCGTTCACAGCAACTCAACAGCTTGCTATAGATCTCCGTCCCTATGTCTCCTTTGGTCAAACTACAGATCGTTCTCAAAACCCATCCATCGTTCTCAATGCTCACTTCAACCTTTTTTTTGTGTTATTGCCTGCAATCATGGCCACTAGCAGTAACAGGCCTCAGCGCATTGTTGGTCTTAACTCACAACCAAAAAACCCAATATGCACCTTATTGCTCAATTCCTCAAATCAAGGTGAGAAAGAAAGAGTCAAGCAAGGCATCTCATGGTCAATCCACTGGGAGTTAATGGAAATCACAGAATGGGATCCAGGATTATCTGCAAAAGAACTGTATTTCTCAACTAAGTACATATGGATTCAGGTGCTTCGCTTTCCGTTGACCCAAGTTACCCACGAAAATAGGAAAGTAATGTTTGCAGAGCTCAACTCATCGGACGTCTACTGGTCTCAAGATTGTGATTATGAGAATGCTATGAGATTAAGAGTGAAGAGTAATGGAATCCAAAAGCTTGCAAGGGTTCTCATGGTCGAAGCAACAAAATGCACCGACAGTGCTAGATGGAGATGCGGTATTTTAGAGGCCAAGAATAGACCTCGTTTAACCTTCTTCACGGAAACTGGGAAAAATCCTCATCCTTCAACAGATGGTTCACACACTACTGCTCTTACGAAGAGTATCGGGAAATCATCTCAGGATGGAAAAATTTACCTTCAAGCGGCGGCGCGTTCCTCACAACGCTCAGATAGCATCTGGATCAACTTGGGCAGCTCACACACTGTCCTTTGGCGTGTAAAGAAAGTCAGTCCATCTGATAAGGCTATGACTGACTCTCCTGCAGACCTAGCCAGAGCTAAAGCTATTCTCCTTAGATTCGATGGTGAGCATATGGAACATAAACTGGGCTCCAAAATTGACAAGCATTCAAATGAGCCCAAGGTTCTTGCTCCAACTCAGACCCATTTTCCAATAAACCCTTCCAGCTTCTCAACTTTGTATCCCTGCGCCATTGGCTAAGCCTATCATGGCAACAATTCTCAATCAACTGTTTATGATAGCAGTGTTTGTTTTAGTCATGTAATTACCTCTACCTTCTTAGAATGTAGAAGTAATCCTTTAATTATTGTTAAGGCTTTGTCCCTTAATATTGTGTTGCTTTCTGTAAGGGCTCTGGCCCCATATTATTATTAATTTTATCTCTAGTTTTATTTGGACCAAAAAAAAAAAGATTATATTAATGCAAAGGACACTCGCATTGTCCTTGAGATACCTACCTAAAAGACCCCAAAAATTAAAAGAAAATGCAGAATTTTTTTTGTGATGTAATTATTAGATCAGCGACAAATATTTATAATTGAGATACAAATACATGATAAATATTTTATTTATTTATTTATAACTATTTATATTTGTCATTTATTCACCGTTTTAGTTCAATTCAATTTATTTTTGCCAAAAATATTTTCTGGATGAGAATTTCAAATTTCTTAGCATGCACAAGGAGACATGGATCTGATTTTATGCAAGGACATGACACCAAAGGCTAAAGAAGGAAAGAAAAAAAAATATTCCTATAACGTTACATGAATAAATTAGTTCAATTAGAAAGGAAAATAATATAATGGATATACTTTACACTTTAAAATAAAAATATTTAAAAAAAAAAAAAAAAACTATATGCATCTGCTCTGCGATTGCATTCTTAAGTAACATTAACATTCTCAAAAAAAAAAAGTAACATTAACGACAACTTGTTAAAAAGAAAAAAGCAACATTAACGACACATTTTTCCACTGAAATTATATACATATGTATAGCAACAAGAAAAGATCATGTCGTTAAAAATTTATCCTTGAGCGTCTCTGTAGTTAGGTTGCCATCGGCACAACTGTACGCGCAGCCGTTGAAGAGTCAAAACTTTTTAGCGACGCTGCGCTACTACCGCAGCAAGATTTTATACTTTCCTTGGCTAAATTTCTTTTCAAACTTGAATGATCACATTTTATTATATGAAAGAAAAATATATATATATATATATATATATATTTTAAGAGGAACAAAAATCATAATGATTTCTTGATTTTTTTTTTTGGGCGGGAATAATGATTTCTTGATTCATAGGAAAGGTTTAAGAGGTCTTAATATATGGACTATACAATAAAATATGATATTATATTATAAATGACTTATTATAATAAAATATTTTCCTCTATTATTATTATTATTATTATTTTTGAATTGAGAAAGAAGAAGACAATTATCAAATCTTTGATCTACTGATACCTTGAAAGAAGTATTATTTGGCTATTCAATCTTCAATCCTTATTATCACTATATAAAGAGATACAACTCGAAACATTTCATTTTTCTTATGAAGAATATATATAATATGATGCCAATCAAACTAGAACTCCATAAAAACAACCTTTGAAAATTTCATTTAAATCAAATTTTGAAAGTTTTGCGGAGTTATTTTATCTATCATTATACCAAAAAATTTGTTAAAAAATGATTCTATTAGAAAACTCTCTTTGAAATGCAGAAATTAGTTGAGGAAGGATGCAATGGATTATATTTTCATCAATCATCATCATACTTTTTTTTTTAAAGTCAATAATAATTTAGAGAAATTTACATAAATATATCACTTTTTGGTTTCAGTTTTCAGCAAAATACCCTCATTTTTTCATTAATTACATGAGTACCCATTTTATTTTCAAGAGTATCCATTTTTTT